>LPNX010347649.1:332518-416614 GCA_001517045.1 Pseudotsuga menziesii
CCTCACCTTTTGCTCCAAAGTCAACATTACAACATCCATCAACAACACAATAGGGCATACACCCTATCACGTGGAGGGACATCACTCTCCTGTACTAATTGCTTAGGAATCACTAAATAGGTTTTAGCAAAATCATTAAGGTCACTTGCGATATTGTCATTCACTTAATTTAACACAAGGTGCTGATGAAGGTAGAATTCCATCATGGCAGTTTTGAAGTGGTGGGGAAGATACATTGCCCAACCATGGAAATGCGATATGTAGCCCTATGAAGTGTTGGTGAAGATACATTGCCCAACCATGGAAATACGATATGTATCCCTTACATCTTTTGAAGGGATTCCAACAACGAATGCTTGTGTACACAACAGAGAAAATCCCACGACAGTGTGCATGCAATAAACTACAATGCAAGATTGGTTGATAGTAAATTATAGTTTTGCTAATGCTACAACCAAAAATGTTGTTTGGTTGAGGTTGTGAATCTCAAGACAGGTAGGTGAGGGTTCAACATGAGATTGAACAAGCTCAACAAACTTATGGGTTGCATCACATGCATAAATGTTTGATGGTATAAAGATTATTTCTACAAGTAGCTTCCCTTAACACATGTTGCTTGAAATTGCCACATGAGTATCAACATCGTTCTTCCCTTAGAAAATTGTCGCTTAAGACTACTAATTATATTATGGTTTTGATTGCATCGTTCTAGAAGCAATTTTATGCATGGAGAGTATTTAGAGGCACATTGAAACTCTATTGAACCTGGGTTAAATATCCTTCTTATAGATAGTGAAAGTGCCATATATCTATTTACACCAACATAAATCCATCTTAAGTCTGGATTTATCAAGCACCAATATGAATCAAGTTTTCAAGGTGTACTTTTTTTTATTGAAGTGTATACACCCACTCCAAGCCAAATACTAAAACAATAAAATTCTACTCACAATGATAATAATATTTAATACATATCCTACCTACCTTTAAATGTGAACTTGTAACCATCTAACCAAAAAAGCATGGTCTTAAAACTAATATATAAACATTACATATGTGATAAACACCCCAACATCTTTATTGAAAAGTATAATTATATGTGATAAATACAACAACATCTTTATTTAAAAGTTTTAAACTTCCAATATAACAATAATAAATACAACAACATCTTTATTTAAAAGTTTTAAAGTTCCAATGTAATAATATGGATTTGTTAGTCCCTCGCAGGGAATCAATGATTCGACTCGTCGCCGATTCAATTAACTTGCACTCAAACCCAAACAAGTTTTGAAAATTTGTCTTTAAGTTCAAAACATTTTTCATTGAAAATATTAAAAACATTTTTTAATTGTCCAATCAAAATATACAAACTTTTTTTAAGAATTAATTAAATCAACCTTTTATTTGGTCTCATATTATTAATTGTCAAATCAAAATATAAAAGCTTCTCTTTTAACGAATTAATTGAATCAACCTCTTATTTAGTCTCATTTTAAAACTAAAACTTATTTAACCTCATATCAAAATTAAAAACCATTCCAACAAAAATTTACAAACCTCTTTTTTAACCCATCAAATAAATCAACTTCTTATTTGGCCTCATATCAAGGCTAAACGCAATTCCAACCCCAAAAAAAAAATTAGTATAACCTTTTGTTTAAAAGATACCAAACATGCTAGGAGTCCAATTAATACTCGCAGACTTTAACATTACTCACCCTACATAAAGTTTAACATTAAATTTAATGAATCTTTGGATATAAGACCACCTTGTATGCACGACAAACCTTAAAAAAAATCTAATTTAACTTTGTAAATCTAAAATTAAAATAAATCTAAATCAAAAATCAAAGTTTATTAACATTTTGTTAGTAAACACTCATTTTCTGGCCTCCTATTGGAAGTTTTCACAACCCTTCCTAAAGTCCATTGCAAATTGTCCGCTAGCGATTTGTCTCATAATTCTCTTGCTGAACTCAGCGTGAAGTTCAACCCACCTAACCTTTATCCCGCTATGAACTTCAGCCCACCCAACTTTCGATACGGCCGTGAACTTTGTTAAGCGCCAATTACGTTTCGACATGCGCACACGTTAACGAAGCTCCAACATGCTTGCTAGTGAAGCAAAGTTCATGCCATGATCCATCCAATGGCATGCGGGAGTTCAAACACGGGCGGATTTAATAGTGGACACTGAAGTGGATTTCAAATGTTTTGGAGTCCGCGTAAGTCGGGTCAGAAGGGGGCGTTGGGGTCGACAACTTCGAGTGATCAGAGCTTGTTCCTTGGTTTCGATGTCGGGATCTACAAAAATACAGGGTGCCGAATTCTCGCAAATTTCTTGTCCTCGGTTGAAGATGTCGTGCTGTCGCTGATGTCACAAGATCGAAGGGACAGGTAAGAACACCAACAATGGCAAAGAACACGCGACCACAGTGTCCAAACTCCAAAATACGTGGCAAACGTTGATTGGGTAACGAAATTGACACGTGATAAAAAGTAATTGGCTAAAGGGATGACCATTTTCGCCACAATGGCGAAAAACGGACCTCAGAGAAAAACGTCTTCAATGTAAACATTATTATGCGGCTCTATTTTATTCAATTTTTTTTTTTAATAAAAAATTAAAGTATGTGTAGTAAAATGTTTTTTCAATTTTTTAAATAAGAGTATTATGCAGTTATACATTATTAAATTCTTCGTATCAAAATATCACATTTTAAATTATAATTATTTTGTATACAAAACTATAATTATAGTTTATTAATTTTTCAATCACTATTTATTAAATTTATTCTCATAATGTATATATGATAAATCAAATTTAATTTTAAACTATTTATCAAACTTAGTAAACTAGTGTTTAAAATATAATGTGCCATGCCTACATAAGTCGAAACTAATAGGTAGTGATAGGTAATATATCACTAAGAAATTAAAATCAATTATTTTGAGAATATTGAGTCATTAAATTATAACATTTAGTTTGAAGCTATGTTAAAAAAAATAGAGATAAACCTTTAAATGTATGAATATAAATCTTTGATTTTTTTATTTGAAAAAAATACTTACACAAATTTATATTATCTAGATAAAGTATAGTTTTAGTTTTTTTTTTAACATTATTGTGTAGTTATATTTTATTTAATTCTTCGATTCTTTTATTCAAAAATTTAAATGAAAATTTTGTATATAAAATATTTTAATCATAATTAAATTATAATTTTAGCTATGAAATTATTTGAGCTCATAAATAAGGTGTAAATTTTATGGGCAAAAAGGGTTTGTCATCTGTGTGAATCTATGAGCGTTGAAGATGAAAATCGCTTTCTCTTAGAGTGCCTTGCTTACACCCACATTAGATATGAGTTTCATAGTATTTGCTATAATACAAACCTTTATAACCTCCTAACTTGCCAAAACTATAGTGGGCTTGGAAAGCTTCTTGACAAGCTTTTTGAGCACATGAACAAGTTTTTAAAGTAAACCAAATATTATCCTTCTTAAGGTATGATAGACCAAAGTTCGTCGTCGTCGTCGTCACCTTCGTAAGGGTTTGCCATCTATGTGAATCTATGAGCGTTATGGATGAAAATCACTTTCGTTTAGAGTGCCCTGCTTACACCCACATTAGATATGAGTTTCATAGTATTTGCTACAATACAAATCTTTATAACCTCCTAACTTGCCAAAACTATAGTGGGTTTGGAAAGCTTCTTGGCAAGCTTTTTGAGCACAAGAACAAGATTTTAAAGTAAATCAACTATTATCCTTCTTAAGGCCCGATAGAACAAAGTTCGTCGTCGTCATCATCATTGTTCATCGTCGTCATCGTCATCCTCATCGTCGTCGTCCTCGTCGCTGCCGACGCCGCCGCCGCCGTCGTCGTCATCATCATCATCATCATCATCAAATCCATATTTATTAAATTTATTTTTTTATTCAAAGTAAAATTCAAAATATGTTGTTTTATTTTATTTTTATATATACGTATATAAATATTTTATCCTTCTAAAAATTATGAATTAAGCTAATTTCATAGTTGAACAAATTTATTTTTTATAATATCTATTTTAATAATTATTTTTGTATAATTAACATTTGATTAAGCAGATGTCATACTTATATTTAAAAAACTATTTATAGGTTGTAATATAATATGTGATGAGTACTTAAGTAGTTACATAGGTTTGATGATAAACAACATGCTTCCATTTTAAAACACTCAAGCAATTGATAAGCAATATATTGTTTTGTTTGTTTTGTTTTTTTATTTATGTGAGTTTATGAAGTATATATTTATATTAAAATACTCTATAAAGATTGAAAAGTTAGCATCTATGGGGGTAATTTTTATAATTATATTCATTTTTTTTTAGAGGAAAGTTTCACATAAATGTAAATGGTTGAACTTTTAAGACAACCCTTAAAGTAAGTTGTGAATTCCGATACTTAAATTTTGAGGCCTGTTAGGTCTCGATTTTGAAAATGGACATCTTTTGAATGTACCATCTGTGGATTGTAATTATCTTCTTATATATAATTATGTTTTTTTTCAGTGGAAAAAAAGTAAATGGTTGATTCTTGGATTATTTCTTTTGAAGTTGAAACCAAATCAAGGTAGTTTCATTAGCAAAACTAGAGATTGCAGCCAAATTTTATGATGGTAACCATTCCCCGGTTCATTAGCCTACTTATTAAACTTTATTGAAATTTGATATTGTAATTGTAATTTTTTGGATTGATTAAAATTTAGTAAAATTTTTAAAATATTTGTATTTTTTTTTCAAATTTTAATATTTTTATTATAAATTTTAAATTAAATTAGAATTATAAGATAATTAGATCGATTTATTACTTATTTCATATTATATATAGAAGTGAAGTTAGAAGTTAGTAAGGTTTAGGGGCAATACAATATTTCTTGTCAATGCTTTTATTGAGGGAATGCCAAGCCCATTCACAATGCTTTTATTGAGGGAATGCCAAGCCCATTCACATTGTCACTCTAGTTGTTTAAGTAATCTTGAACTCAAATATTTTAATAAATTTTAATGTTTCAAAAACTTAACTTAAAACTTGTGAGGTGTCCATTGATAACATGCCTTTGATGAATGGCTAATCTAATGAAGTATTAGCTAGAAGGTTATGGTCATCGAACACTTTTCCTTTTTCTTAGGATCTTTGAATAGATGCCAACCTTCCTTTGTAACAAGTCATTAGCTAAATAGACCTTCCTTTTTTGTGGGGAGGATTTCTAAATAGATGTAGTTCATTAGCTAGAAGGTTATGTCCATTAAGCTCTCTTTCTTTTTCCTTGGATTATTAAAATAAATATACACTTTCTTGGCACATTCATTTATAGGGGAATGGGCATACTTGTTAAAGTGGAAACATAGGCGCTCATAAGCTCCCAACAATTCTAGGGCCTCATGAAATTGAACGGTGTGGAGTACATAACCTCTTTGAGGCAAAACAATGGATCAAAAGCAAAGCATTTGAGGTTACATAACATTTGAGTGTACATTAAACATCCACATGTACTAGAAAATCTCAAAACTGGGTGGACCATCTACCAAAGTACCCATATTTTTTAACGATCCCAAAAAAGCAATCATGATACATAATTGAGTGTCCATGATACAACAAACAAGGTGGCCTTAGTCTAAGGCATAAACAAAGATTCATCTCATTGCATTCGACATTGTGTGGAAGACCATCATGGGGTTGGATCCAAGCCTATACCAGTGATAATTCACACAAAAAAACACTACTCTCTTTTCCAGTTCATCACATCTACTTTTCTTCCAATTTTTTTCTTTCGGTGTTTTATTGCACCTTCTAAGGGGCCATTGCTAGTTTTAATTATATAAAGAATATTTACTTTAAAAATTGATAGTCGGTCCCTTTTTGATGTGGACTCACGATAGGTGGGAAACATATATGTTAGGGAAGATTATGGCTCCACCTTAGTGTATTTAGTTGCGACCTCTTGTTGTTATCGCCCCCACTACTTGGGAAAGTGATTGTTTTTTTTTCCTTTTATTTGTGCTTCCACTTGGCCAATAGTTAGATCTACATTTGTAGATCTTCACGTGATGGTGAAAGAGAGTTTTATCTTTCTCTTGATATGAATGCCTCTCTTAGCAGCTTGGTAGCTCCAGTAGCAACTTCTTCTTAACAAACGAGTTTCGCTTCTCACAAGCATATCTCAATGCACAACCTCCTTTTTTTCCTAGGGTGGTAGATCAACTCTTTTCTACTCTTCTATATCTAAAGAAGTTTATCTTGCTCTCTATATTTCTGAAGAGGCTTATCCTACTCAGATACCATGTGAAAATCAGAAGTAATGGCACACATCTTTGATTAATTTGTGTTATTTCATGAACTATTTAAATAAATATGCAGAGACTTATATAGAAATGCCTAACAAACATCTATATTTCTAGATGCAATGCATCGATTTAGACTATGCCAATCTTAGGACTCCCAATCAACTAACATTTTGACTTGTCCATAACTAGTGAGAGTAATTACCATCCTTCAACCAGGCATGGCATAATTATGAAAGTAAAACTCACACTTAGATTCTTCTCCCTTTTCATTTTATTGTTGATAAACTTCAATAGTGTCCTTAGTTATCTATTCAGAAAATAAGGTAGTTGGAAATCTTTCTTTCCCAACTATAACAAATGTTGTTCTTCCTTAACCTATAATGTATAAGTTCTTGTTGGGGCTTCTAGGCAAGCATGTTTGTGCAATCTCATCCTTAGTGACTAATTGACAATCTTTCTTTCCCAATTATAACAAATGTTGTTCTTCCTTAACCTATAATGCATATGTTTTGGTTGGGGGCTTTTAGGTGAGCATGTCTTTGCAATCTTATCCTTAGTGACTAATCTTTTTAGTTTGATTTAAGTATGTTATTTTTAACTTTCTAATTATGCCCTTAATGCTAAATTTTCATCCTCGAGCTGGAGAAACCAAGGAGGAAACCAACAGAGCACAAAGGCTAGCTTAGATAGACAGGAGGAGAAACACTCAACTCAATTGTATTAAGGAATAAAGGTTACATATATAGCTAAGAGATAAGCAAATCTAGATCCAATAAATGTGGATTAGATCCTACAGCAGAGTAGTTGTTTGAACAACAGACCTAGATATAGAAAACATACGAATATATTTGCTACATTATATCTAACAGCTTCCCTCCAATACACCAACAACGAATCTTTCTCGAGTTGGTCAATATCACACAACAACTGTCTGGTATTGGTGGATCTTTATATGATATATCCTCCCTTTTCTCACTGCGATTTCATGGCGGCCTAACAGGCCAGCTCTTGATGATAGCTCACCAGCAGGACACGAGGAGATTCATTTAACATTACCTCTTGGCAGCGTTCTCCAGCAAAGAAAAAGATTCTTCACGCAGGAAATAGGTGATACCTCTCTATTCCTGGGCAACGATCTCCTCAGCAATCTGCTTCAGCACCAGACAACGATCTCCTTCAGCAATCAGTTCAACGATGTCACAACGACATAATTGTTCTTCACGGTGGTAGCAGCTATATTGCAATGAAGACTCCTTCCTTTTTCAATGTCAATCAACACACAACAATCCACTCTTGTCCACACATATAAAAACAACGTTCATCTCTCTCATAATCCTGAGCACTCCCGTGAGGGAGTAATGCTCAGCCTAGATGACACATTATGCACACAAACTAAAAATCTATTATATTAAACTATATCTGTATTGAGACTCTAATATATAGAGTCAGATGCTAAACATAGCTAATAAAGGTTGAAAAAATATCTATTTTTTTTTAATAAAACAAGGGCATATTGTAAACTTTTTTGGGTAGAGGGAAGGAAAAGACATTATTTGTTCACTGCTATACTTTTTCAGAGAGCATGGCTTAGAAGAAAAGTGCACAACTCAGGCTAAATAAACCTGTGAGTTTCTAGTTTTAGGGAAGCAAAGCAGAAGCCTGACTTTGATGAATTCTGAGTTGGCAGTCAAGATGAGACGATGACTAAAACATGTAGGATGATCTGAGACTAATATTGTCGCAAGAAAGCGACCTGTCAAGTTGTTTTTGACGAATAGCTATAAATATATATACTAATTTCATCTACGACTTAGACATTTGTTTTGAATGTTGGCGCCGACCCTCATGCCATTGATTTGTCTCAAATACAAATAGTGGTAATGGAATAGATGGTTCGATATGGAATGAAAAAAAAGAAAAGCAGTAGTGGATAATAGTGGCGAGATCTCAGAAAGAAAGAAAAAAATCTCTGCCCCACCAATCAAGAAAGTAGAAAATGCTATGACGCAGATTCGAGTTGCCCTTTGAATTCTTAGTAATTGATGTTCACTTCTGACCTGAAATTGGAGACAGGAAGTGGAATTTCAAATCATTGTGACAACCGCAACGACTGGTAAGAAGTTAGGCAGCGCTGCACACTGAGAAATCATTACCAACAACAATGACAACTCAACTCAACTCTACTCTGCTGCTGCTTCTTTTTCTTCTTTGCCTTCTCCTTGATATCATATGATATCATATCATGGAGGTCGTAGTAGATATCCTTTTCAGACATGTGTCCGACCCACCCCGCTGCCGCGTGACCTTTGGTCCAATCCAAAATGATCGCCTAGATCCATGGTTATGGCCACCAAGGTTGTTCTAGTGTGGCAATGACCTTTACATGGGGACCCATATAAAAATATTGTTGTTCCTTGACAACACCATCTCCCCTCTTAGTTAGTTGCCTACATCACCATCCCTCATATATTTTTCCAAATTTATTTGATAATAAAGCCTACTTTTTTGAGGGGCAAGGTTTGTATTACCTTGAAAGGAGAGGGGGGTATTACCATCATGCACTAATTGAGGTCCTAGTTGTTAACTATTCTTTGAACAATTAAATGCAATTTCATTTATGGGGTATGTTACGATATATATTCATGATAGATAATTGATATTTTCTTGGGCCAAAGACACGAGGATTTCTTGCTAAGATGATTTGAAGATCTTAGATTAATACAAAGATATCCTAATAATTATTATTCTCAATGACCGGAAATTATATCAAATCCATAAGAATGATGTCTAACTCTTAGTGGGACACTTCAATGCATTCATTTATTTTATTAATGGAAGTTGTGGCATCCTCTTTATTTCCCTTGTGTTCCACTAACACTATGTAGCATTTATTAAGTGGTCATTTATAAGATATAACACTCACTCTTGGTTCTAGTGCATAATACTATTCGAAACATTCTTCAACTAAACCTTACATTTGTTGGTCCCATATCATGTGAAAAATATATGAATTCCTTCATTCTAACCAATGGTGGTTAAACTTATTGAACTTATTTCTTTTTCAATATAATGAATCTTATTCTAACCAATGGTGGTTGAACTTATTGAACTTATTCATTTTTCAATATAATGAATCTCATGTGATAAACAAAGCATCATATGCTCACTACTATGGGTCATCAACCCTCTCATGTGATAAACAAAGCATCATATGCTCACTACTATGGGTCATCAACCCTCCAAGGATAGGGTTTTATAATTTTTGTAATGCCTCCATTAGTAGTGGTGTGTGTCAAGTAAGATAGAGACCTATGATTAGACATATGTAAGTATTAAGGTCAAGAATTTTAATGCTAACACACTGACAAATTGCACAGTTTAATTTTTATGTCCACTTCTATTCATAATTAATTTATTATTATAATTTTAATGCTAACACATTAACAAATTGCACAATTTAATTCTTATGTCCACTTCTATTTATGATTAATTTATTACTATAGTGTATGCTTTTATGCATTTTCAATTGTAGAATTATCTTGTTTAATATAATTGTATAGAATAGATCATAATTAATAATGTTACTTGTTGATGCAAAAGTTGTGAGATATGAGATCATTTTCATACATTCAATTCAATTCAGTTGTTGTTAGAGACACATTACTTGATATTGTAGAGGGGCAGTGTCTCACTACACCAAGTGGTCTTAGAGCAAGGAAGAACCTCTAGTTGTGTTGTGATGTTGAATCCTAATAATGGGACTCTTGAGTGAAAGAAACTTTACCAACAAAGAGAGGAACTGTTGGGGAAGATTGTTTAAGAGAGGAGAACTTTGATTCTATGATATAAATTTGAGAAACAAGATGTGGTAATTTTAGCAGAGAATAAGAACTACACAACATGATGACATGTGTGGATGAGGTAGTAAGGGAAAAAATGACAAAAAAAGAGATTGCAACAATGTTACAAAAGATGTAGAAGAGGCTACATTGCATTAAATTGGAAAAATAGAGGAGGAGGTTCATATTCAAAGTAATATAGAAGAGGGAACATGATTTTGAATAGGAACTACACATCCTTGGAAGAGAGAAAGAGGAATATGCAAAGAGCAAGGAGCGTGATACAGATTTATGTGAGAATGAAATGAAAGGGAATACGTATGTACGTATGTACGTATGTATATATACATACATGCGTACATATATATATATATATATATATGTATGTATGTATGTATGTATGTATATATATGGATGTGAGTAATGTGGGGAAAAATGTTGCTCTGCGGTAGCACTCCCAGATGCGGAGGTGCGAGGAGAAAAGAACAGGCGGTGGGAGACGCGGTCTTTATCTCTTAAATTTTTAACAAAATCAGGATGAAGGATTTTATGCACACGAGCGAAGGAAGGAAGCAGGGGATAATGTCAATGCAATTATGTACAACGAGGAGGTGGATTTCGAGGAGGACAGTGGGGAATTTTCAATCTTTTGCACAGACCTTGTGGTACAATCTACACAGACGAAGATACCTTCAGAGGCCATGGCGCAAGAGGAGGTACGGTCCTATGAAACTCCATTAATAGAACCCTCGCATACTAATGATGGGATTGGCGTTAAGAAGGAGGTAACCCACACGGTAGCGCTGCTGGAAATTCCGAGGAAGAGAAGAGGCATTCGGCCAAAGAAAGGAAATTTGAAATGATAGTGGGCAAAGACATTCTCTTGGAACAAATTCTGGATTACCTCAAGGTGGCTCTGGTTGGAAGATTTTGTGGAAAGGTGACGACCAAAAATGCACTGGAGCAGTGGTTAAAGGAGAATTGGCATAGTGTCATAGGCTACATACCGTTTTTTTATGTCCTCCCTAGAGGTTGGTTTCTCATAAGAACTCGCAGTATGGAAGATAGTAATAAATTACTGGAAAGAAATTGGTAGTGGGGACCGTCGGAGTTAATTTTGAAGATATGGTACGTGGACTTCAACGCCAACAAAGATTATTATAACATATAACATATATGGGTAATCCTACCTGGCCTTCTAATGGTTTTTTGGCAAACAAATATTTTCGAAGCAATTGGGAATAAATTGGGCAAGTTTATTGCTACAAAGGAAAACTAGGAGGACAAAATAGACTGTAGATGTGCCCAAATATTGGTAGAAATGGATATGAGAAATGGGCTATACGAAGAACTCAAAATAGTTATGAATGGAATTGTATGCTAGCGGTGTTTAGATTATCGAAAAATTCCTTTTAGGTGTTTCAAGTGCAGAAGGGTAGGACACATGCAGAAGGATTGCATGGTAAACAATGTGAAACCAGTCTACAGGAAGGTCTAGGTGAAAAAGGAAAGGTCTATGTCCCTTGAAACAACACGCAAGCAAATAAGAAGAACGCAGGGTGGCAAAGAAGAATACAAAGGAAATGTGTCAGTTTTAAGTACAACTGGAGCTCAGGTAGATGAAAATTCAGATGGGAAATCTAAGCCGACATAAATTCAACCCGACCAAAGCACAAAAAAAATGGAGGCATCAAGCGACTTTTCTCCACTGAAGGAAAAAGGTATTAACAAAGCCCCTCCTTTATTTTCCCTTTCCCGCAAGAGAATATTGTTGCACTAGTTAAAGATTCACCTTTGAAGGAACACTTTTGAATTTGAATTACACAAATAATCCTAGCAAGAGGGTGGAAGTTAGCAGAACATATGTTCTTAGATCAAGAAACACCTCAATTGAAGAAGAGTTAGTATCCACAAGGGACCAGTGCTTAGCCCGTCTCAAAAGACACAACTGGGCAGAAAGTATCTGCTCTCAAATGCTCAAGAGAAAGCAGCTTTAGACATCATAGATGGTAAACATGCAACAATTAAATGGGATCTTAGAGTGTCGACCCTCAAAAAGGGTTCCTGATGCTCCTTCTCTCTTTCAATGCACGAGGGCTAGAGGGGGCCTAAAAAAAAACTTCCCTAAAAAGGTTGATCGAGATCATAAAACCAACGGTACTGATGATTCAGGAAATGATGATGGAAGGAAGACAAGCGGAAGAAATAGTCAATGAAATTGTGAAAGATTGGAAGATGGAAAGTATGGATGCATATGGACGCTCTGTAGGCATTGTAACAGCATGGAGTCTGGGGATGAATCAAATTGCAGTAGTTAAACACAATTTAGTACAGGAGACAAAACTCAGAGATGGTGAGACAGGGATGGAATTCGTAATATTGAACATGTATGGGCCTTTCTACAACCGAAAGAATTTTTGGGAATATTTCATATGTACAGGAGCTATTGGACAAGCTAATGTGATTTTAGGAGGAGATTTAAATTTAAATCTCACAATGGGAGAAGTGTGGGGTGAGAATGCCAGGAAGGATGCACCTAGCGCATTTTTCTTGGATTTCTTTGAAGAAAGAAATTTGGTGGATGTAGTTCCTCTGAAATTGGAACCCACTCAGAGAAACAAAAGGGGAGGAGCTCAGGATATTTCAAAAAAAATGGATCGTTTTATGGTCGAAGAAAATCTGCTCGATGGAAACCTAATACTACATTCCGCAATAGAAACTGGGGGTGCTTCCCATCATAGACCAATTTCCCTAATAGTAAGACTCCTAGAAAAAACAACCTCTTGCTCCCTTCAAATTTAAGCCCTTGTGGCTAGAGGAGGATGAATATAGGGATCATATGTAAAATTCCTGGAAACCCATAAGGAGTACACCTAATCACTCTGCTATGAAACAATTCATTGAAAACCTAGCAAGGGAAAAACAAATTTCGAAGGCATGGGATAACAATCATAAATCCTTCTCACAAGAAGAACTGAAGGAGGTGGAAAAAAGGATAGCGGAGATTTATGAGAGAAATTAGAAAGGATTCTTCAGTACAGAGGAAATAGAATTGTTAAGACAACTGGAAGGTAAGAAGGATTCTTTACTTTTAAAGGAAGAAAAACTATGTCGATTAAAAAGCAGGGCTCTGTGGCTCGAGGAAGGAGATGAAAATACCAAATATTTTCATAGGTATGCCTCTCACAGAAAGAACATAAATACCATTTTTGAAATCAGTAATGGCCAGGGAAATTTGGTTAGATATTTCTAGGATAAAGAAGAAGCAAGGGTAGACTTCTTCCGGAACATTTTCAAAGAACCATTAGGTTGTCCAATATTAGAAATTCTTGAATTTTTAAGGATTTTCCCGAGGATGATTTATGAGGAAATGAATGTTGAGCTTACAAAGGAAATCATAGAGGAAAAGGTAAACCATACCCTACATACTTTTCAAAAAGGGAAAATCCCAGGGCCAGATGGTTTCACATTGGAATTCTACCTAGGATTCTATGATCTACTCAAGAAAGATATCCTTGAAGTAGTGAAGGAATCACAGAGGTCAGGAAAGGTTTTGGGAATGTTAAACTCAAATTTCCTAACACTAATACCATAGAAGCATAAAACTCATACTTTTGATGATTTCAGACCAATATCATGTTGTAACATAATATATAAAGTAATAGCCAAGGTCATAGCCCTACAGATCAAACCAATCACGAGTGAAATCATTTCATAAGAACAGTTTGGATTTATTTTCAACAAAAAAATTCATGATGTTGTGTCACCGGAACAAGAGGCAATACATACGATTAGAAGGGAGAAACAAAAATCCTTTGCAATAAATTGGATTTATCTAAAGCTTATGATCATGTAAGTTGGATGTTTGTGAGGCTATTGCTGATCCAAATAGGAATATCTTTGGAAGTGGTGGAATGGATAATGGGATGCTTACAATCTACCTCCTTTGTTGTTTTAATAAATGGTTCACCATCAAACTTCTTCCGACCAAAAAGAGGATTAAGGTGAGGGTGGCTGCTCTCTCCCATATTTTCCTTTTGGTAGTAGAAGCATTAAGTCGAATAATTCATAATGCAAAGGAATTCGGGATGATAAAAGGTATTAATGTATCTAGCTCTGAGGAAGTCACCCACACCCTTTTTGTGGATGACGTTCTAGTCTTTGGAGAAGGAACCATAAAAAATATTGGGGCCTTTTCCTTCCTGCTATTCAAATATAAAAAAGCCACAGATATGATAATAAACATAGACAAATCTAACCTGGTATATAATGAGTTTTCAACGGATATGATACATAAGGAAAACGATATCGTGCCTTTTCAGGATATACCAACTGAAATTGGATTTAAATACATAGGTTTCTTTCTAAGTCCCAACAGTTATTCTTTTCAGGATTGGGTATGGTTATATAATAAAAAAATAGAGAGCAAAATCTCATCATGGGCCAACCATTTTCTATCAAGAGGGGGCAAATTAGTGCTCTTAAAGGTTGTGTTACAGAGTATACCTGTCTATTGGGAATCAATAGCCTATAACCCAAAAGGAATCCTGACGAAAATAAGAAAGAAATGCTTCTCTTTCCTATGGACAATGAGCAAACAAGTGCAGGGAATCCCTCTGGTAAAATGGAATGTTATTACTCTTCCAAAGGAAATTGGTGGTTGGGGAATCAAAAATTTGGACATGTTTTGCAAATCCTTAGCAACAAAAACATTATGGAGGCTAGTTCAGAATCTGGACACGTTGTGGGGAAGGGTCATGATTTCTAAATATTTTGCAGGTTCAAGTTTAACAGACTGGTTTAGGAATCCAAATAAAACGCATAAGAATGGATCAATGGGATGGAAAGCCTTGGTCTTGGATTTTCCTTTAATTGGGAATTGGAATTCCTAGAGAATAGGAAACGGAGAAAGGTTTAAAGTAGGGGAAGACCCACGGAAAGGTGTTGGGGAGAACTATAGATTGTCACCTCAAGTAATTCAACACCTAAGGACACAAAGAATCAAATACCTAACGGATTCTCATGCTTATCATTCTCATTCTAGAGGAAGGAGATGCTGGAAAACTTCCCAAGAACTCAAATTAGCTGGTACACAAGCTGTAGAATGGAATAGGTATGTCAACAACCATGTCACCAATTCGTTCACCTAAGTGTAGAACTAGACAAACTCATTTGGACTAAAAACATGAAAACATGGCTCTACAAAACAAAACGTGGTTATGAGGTGGTCATTGGCGAATAGGTCGAGAGCGAAAAAAAATGGTGGTGGAGCAGGTTATGGAAGATTCACAGTTCTCTGAAGACAATCATCACCACGTGGCTGGCATTAAATAACAAATTTCTCACCTAGGAAATGTTGAAAAATAGGGGTTTTGAAGGCCTAGGAATTTGCATGTTATGCAAATTGAATTAAGAAAATACCTCTCACATGTTCACTTTGTGTCCATATGCAAGAAGCATATGGACATATGTGACTCGAAAGCTCACAAATAATAGAGCACATGAGATTTCAGATGCTACGTTGGAACAACACACCTAGGCTTGGTGGCAAGATGAAGTAGTATGTTGTTATGAAGCTTTTCCAATTCTTTTTGTGTACAACATTTGGAATGCCCGAAATAGATCAACATTCAAGAATACATGGGTATCCCATGATGTTACCACTGCTTTGTTAATGGAAAAGATACAGGAACACAAACTCATCCCAGCTCCAAGCAAGAAAAGAATTCATATAATGCCAGTCATAAACAAGGATTTTCCTTGGGCCTTTTTTGATGGAGCGAGTCAAGGAGATCCTCCTCTTGGAGGAGCTGGAGAAGTCATTCATTTATCGGTAGAAACAAAACTATGCATTAAATATGCTATTGGACAAGCAACCAACAACAAGGCTGAGATAACAGCTCTATAGCTAGTTTTGAAAATGGCTAAAGATAGAAAAATACAGAGCATTCGGATATATGGTGACTCAAAAATGGTAATAGATTGGGAAAATGGAAAAAACCTTATCATAGCATCACATCTACAACATATACTAGCCGAAATTCAAAACTTGAAAGAACAATTTGGGATGACAGTTTCCTCACACATTTATAGGGAACTGAATACAGAGGTGGATACTCTATACAAACAAGCTCTAGAATCTCCATCCAGGGGTGATCGAGATAGAAGAAATATCAAATGGGCATTCTGCCCTCTCCTACGAAACAATCTAATTTCAAAACTTCAACAGGTCAAAAGATGAATTTGTAAGAAAAGACTAGTCTGAAGGAAGACAAAACAAAAGAGGCATTAGGCGGATGAAAAGTTTTTGCAAGATCACAAGAATAGCAAGTTTTTCTTATGTATGTGAGTAGCCTAAGTGGCTGAACTTTATGTAAGGTCAATAGAGAAGTTCACGTTTATTCAATGAATAAAATATTTTTTTCTCAGGAAAAAAAAAAATACATACACACACACACACACACACACACACACACACACNGCAAATATATTGCAAGAAACACTATGATTCAGTAAACTTAGATTCTATTAAATGAATGAAACATAAGAGACTGTAAAATAAAAGCAGGTAGAATGGTGACAACTATATCTCTGAGAAGAGATGTGGCGGCTATGCTCATTCATCACAAGCTGAATACAAAAGGAGGCCAAAGGGCCTTTTATCATAAATTCTTGAAGAGGAAGAAGCCATAAACCTAACTTTAGGAGATGAACCATGAAAAGGTTTGTGGGCCCCGAGGTGGTTAGTTGATACATCAACTTCCTAGGGACATAAATTTTGCATACAATCTCCATTTTTGGTGATCGATAGACAAGATATATCTGAGCATTACAAATTTTTATTGGGGCCAAGGCATGCCATGACAACTTGTTGGCCTCTAAAATCACTAAAAAATGTCATTTAGGGCCTCAAAACGACCGTGGAAGTTTGGGACCTGAAAAACTATAAAGAAACTGCCACACTAGAAAGATTGTTTTGAGCTAGTGGAATAGGTGGTTGGCCACCGATATCCATATGGAACATTCCTCCCCCCTTAAGAAGCAATGGTATCCATTGCATTAAGTTTCTGCATCAGAGGGGGAAACTTCTACTCAATTCGAATTATTGTTAAGCCTCATTTTGTTATCATTTTTGGCATTAAAATAACACATTTAAATGCATATTTTATTATCTTCCATTTATTTTATGTCGTGCAAATCGTTATTCAACACAAGGTAAGAAAAAATTTAATGTTTATCCAACTTTGGTTATTAATATCATTTTTATGATTTTATTAACTCAAATCTATAATATTTAAAGCATATTTGATATATTAATTAATAGGTGTATTTGTTTGCAGGTTATGTACTATGTTTGGGCGAATATATAAACAAAACACATTCAGCTCACCGATCAACCCGATTTGCGCAACCACTGTCCAGTTCATCATGCAACTCATCGTCCAACTCACCTTCGAGTTTCCTGTCCAGATCGCTAATTAGTTTGCACGTTGTCCATAAGCAATTTTAGGCATTTAATGTTGAAACAGTTCTGCAAACGGCCTGCTACCCACATTTTTTATGATTGAAGAGGCTCTCAGCCTAATATCACCATCACACTGCTTGTCATCCACGCGTTCAAAGGATGAAACGTCTCCAGTATAGAAGGATCAGCTGTGGCCTCCTCTGCTTAAAATCTGAATTGTTACCAGTCTGCGCGCTTTGAAGAATGGAACGACTTGTGTTCTGGAAGCCCACTGTGTGCTCACCTCCATTTGACACTACACCGTCAGTTGCGCTAAGGAAGAGGTTGCATGCCACATCATACATGCTGATGAAGGACCTGTGTTCTGTAAGACCCGTCGTGTACATTTCCTGCACCAACACCACTCCATCAGTCACGCGGAAGGAGGAGTAGTTACACCACCACGACGCTCTGCTCACGCTGAAGAGAAGCCTGCATGCCACGTTCACAATGAAGAAAACCAGACTTACACCAAAGAAGGGACATGCCTATGCGTTGGCCTATTAACTGTTATTGCATTTTATGATTGATTAAATTTAGAAGAGCATTCAACCACTAAAGGGTCGACTTGCTCAACCTCTTGAAAACAGTGTGTATATAAACACCTCCATATAGAGAGATAGGGGGTTGATTACTCTATTAGGTAGATAGTTAGTCAGTTTTAAGAGAAGAAGATTGTAACTTTGTTCTTTCTTTTAATAGAAGCTCTACGCCTTGTTGTTTATGACTGTGTGTGAAATCATTCGCCAACCATTACTCGTGGTTGCTAAGAGGGCCCCTTGACAATTCATGGTTCTATTTCCGTATGAGTTTTTGTTATCTCTTCACCACATATAAGTAGTTTTAGTTTTAATTTGTTTATATGTATTTCTCTGTTTTCTGTAACATGTATTTTCTGTAGTTAACATAATTTACATTGTGTTGTTAGTGTCGTTTTAGTTTATAAAATTAATTATGTATAGTTTGCTTTCAGTCTTTCCTTTCAGTTAAATGCTTAATGTTATATTTACAGATAGATAAAGCTTAGCTAGTCTTAGGTCTGATTTATAGTGAGAGGTTAGTTTTGCTACTTTTTGTTTAAACTGTAAATTAGTTCAGCTATGTTTCAGTTTGTTTTATTTAATAATAGAAATAATTTTTTATACCCATAGATTAGTAATCCCTTTTGCTTGTTTTAACTGTTAATTAGGTTTAAATTCTGCCCTTTATGCATTTTGTTTTCATATGCACAAAATCAGCTGGTAATTAAATCATTTAGGTCTATTTTTATTATTTTATGTATACAGCTTCTCATTCGGACTATGTGATTGGATTGTCATTCAGACCCTCCTTCCAGACTGTTGTCCAGCTTTCCATCCGACCTTTAGTGTTCTTAGTTTATTTTTAAACATGTTTTCAGTTCTGTTTCTTTGGCTTTTTTATTATGCTCTGATTGTAGTCATTAGATCATGATTATGTTTTTATTTAAACCGTAGATTAGATTGTTTAAAGTATTTACTAAGTTTTATCTTTAGTTTTTTCTTTCCAACTCATGCTTTGAATTATGCATTGTGATTTTGTTCCTTTTAATTTCTAATTTTCTTCTTTAATACTGTTGTAATGTTTTGAAATTATGTTTGATTTATTTCTTTGTATATGGATTTGTAGGGTTAGGTGTGTTAATTGCTAGTATACTAGTACCTTGCCAATTTATCATAGTGATAAGAATTATTCCTTTCACTGTGTGATTATTGAAAAGACTTGTAGAAAAGAACTTAAAATTATCTTCATTGAGTTTTCTACTTGCTTTTATTAAAGTTTTCTTTATTAAGTTTTCAAGTTGCTTCTTTATTTATTTTTCTACTTATTCATAAATTAGACCTTTCTCAGTTTTTGAAGTTGTTTATGAAAGTTTTCCCATTCTTAGATTAAGAAGAAGAAGAGTTAATTAATGAGTAGTATGATATTATCCTAGTATGATGTTTTGCTTGAATCACATTAATAATTAAATTTTTAGGAGTATAACTCGGTTTTTCATTTTCAAGACTTTTCAATCTTTTGTTTATTAAAGTATTTCTACAATGCCCTAGGAACCCCTCTACCTTCGCATATATTTTGTAGCAACTATAAGCCTACCAACCTCGGTCGATAATTAAATATTAGGTATATTTAAGATAGTAGAACACGTCCAAACATTTTGGTATTAATCTAGTCGAGATAACACCCAACACTTATGTTGAGCCACTTGCATTGGTAAAGAAACTGCATGGCTTTGACGACTCGATAAAGTTGAACACATTATTGGTGAGTTCCCTTCACTTGTGTATCCATGATTCAATCAATTGTATCCTGCTCCAAGTAGTGAGAGTTGAGCTCTATTGGTGCCAACCACTTAGCCACCTCTGAGGTGTCCAACAATGGTGGAAAATATGGGCAAAGGAGCTCCACATTAAATACTGGGTGTAGGCCAAGAAATGGAGGAATGCTTAATTCAAAGGCATTCACATTGATTTCCTCGGTGACGGTGTACAACCCGTATCGAAGTGGATGAAGCTTGCGATAGGGTCAAGTGAGCCTCTCTTTCTACAAATGAAACCAAACCTTATCACCCACCTGAAACTTGTGTGGCACTCGATGCAGGTAATGTCGTTACTTATACTTGAATTTGGATTTCTCCAAAATGTCATGGACTTATTGGTGGATGTGTTGGATCTGTTCCAAAATTATGGTGTCCTTATCAGCCTCAATCTAAGCATGAGTAGATTCCTCCTGCAAGGATGAAATGGGTAGAGCTACATCAATTAGGGCCAATGGTTGGAACCCTATGCACACCTGAAAAGGGTTGTGGCTGGAAAAGCTTTAAAGGGATCTATTATAGCTATGATGAACGTATGGAAGACTCTCATCCCATGTTTGGGGATTTTTGTAATTACACATTCTCAAAATATGCACATTCATCAGGTTGAAAACCTTTGTCTATATGTCGATTTTGGCGTGGAAGGAAGTCTTTGGTGAGCTTGGTGTCCATCAATGACCATAGGTTGGACCAGAGAGTGCTTAAGAAACTATTGTACTGATATAAAATTATTGTTTGTGGCAGCCCAAAATGAACCCAAATGTGCTCGTAGAATATCTTAGCAGTTGCTTCAACATAGATGCTCTTCTTGCAGGCTATCAGAATGGCCATCTTAGAGAAGTTATCCACAACCACAAGCACACAGTCATTACCATGCCTATTTGAAGGTAGTCCGGACATGTAATCCATGGAGATGGATTCCCAAGGCCCATTAAGGGTAGGTAGAGGGGCGTATAGTCCATTCTTCTTAATAACATATATTACGATGGCGCAGGCAGTGCATGATTTGATGTATTGATTGATTGTTGGAGATTCGACAATAGAAATACTTATGCAACACCGTGACTATCTTTTATGTTCCAAAGCTCCTTGCTACACGATTGTAATGCGCTTCCCAAATGAGCTTTGCATGCTTGCTTGAAGGAACACATAGATGGTCCAGGTGGCATAGTAGTCCTTCTTGGAGATGAAATTCTGCCACTCGTGTTCCTGCACATAATTCTCGATAGGTGGAAGAAAATTAGGGATCACTGTCATATAGTTGATTCCATTATAAGGTCTCATGGCAACAAGAGTTGATCACCATGGTCAATGCTACCACTAGAGGTTGACTGAGGCAATCAATGACTCAATTGGTGCTACCCTTCTTATATTTGATGTTCATGTGGAATTGTTGCAAGTATGTGGACCACTTTTGGTGGCGATCATTTTGTAATCTCCATTGTGTTTGCATGAACTGCAGGGGCTTGTGATGAGTGTGGATGACTGTCTCTTTTCCTAGAATGTAATTCTTCCATTGGTGGTAAACTTAGACAAGGGAATACATTTCCTTGTCATTGGTGGGGTACTTGTGAACTAAATTTGAAAGTGTCTCACTATGATATGCCATTGGATGGCCATGATGAGTGAGTTTTATGCCAACAACATAGTCTGAAGCATCTGTCTCAATTTGAAGTGATGTTGCAGATCCAGTAAGGCAAGGACATGTGTTAAACATAAGTGTTGCTTCAAATTCTCAAATGCTTGTTGTTGTGACTTGGCCTAAACAAACTTGGACTTAGATCCCCATTTGGTCACCTGGATAAGGGGCCAAACAATATTAGAGAATCCCAATACAAACTTGTGATAGAAGTTGGAAATGACTAGGAAGTTGCACAGCTCTATGAGACTCATCAGGGTCGGCCAATCGTAAATGGATTGGATCTTGGTCGGATCCACATGCACACCTTGTTCATCCACAATGTATCCTAGATATTGAATCCTCTCCATGACAAATGAGTACTTTTCTATATTGGTGTATAACTTGTGTTGCTATAAAGTGTTAAAGACTTGTTGGATATATTGTAAATGTTCTTCCCATACTCAGCTGTAGATGAGTATGTTGTTGGTTGTGGAGCCTGATCTTCCAAATCCAGAGATATTATTCAGCTGTGTTTGTACCCCAGGTTTACTGCACACTCGTTCCCAACTTTGGGGTTCGGGGAACGAGTGTACATTAAACCTAAGGTACAAACACAACCTCTCTCCATGGGGATTTGGAGGAAGAGATTTATATGCAGCAACCATAGGGGTATGAGGTCAAAGGGAAGGATAATTTGGTTTGCAGGTTGAAGAAGAGATTGTATGGCCGGAAGCAAGCTCCAAGGCAGTGGTATTTAAAATTTGATAAGTTTATGACAGAACAAGGTTATGATAGATGTCATTCTTACCACCATGTTTATTTCAAGAGGCTATATAACGAAAGATATATTATCCTTTTATTGTATGTGGATGGCATGCTTGTTGTAGGGTTTAACATGCAGGATATAAATGTGCTCAAAAGAAAACTAGCTAAATCATTTGTGATGAAGGATTTGGGTGTTGCAAAGCAAATCCTTGGTATGAGAATAACAAGAGATAGGAAAAATCGCAAATTGACGTTGTCTCAAGGTGAGTACATAGANAAACCAGTTAGTACACCTTTCGCCAGCCATTTGAAACTAAGTAAGGAGATGTGTCCAGAGACACGGGAAGAGATAGATTACATGTCCAGGATTCCCTATTCATCAACGGTTGGAATCTTGATGTATGCCATGGTGTGCACAAGACCAAATATTGGACATGCAGTGGGAGTTGTGAGCAGGTATATGAATAATCTAGGTACAAAGCATTGGAAAGCAATACAATGGATTCTCAAGTATTTGAGAGGTACGACTTCTCATGCATTATGTTTTGGAGGTTCAGACATTGTTCTACAGGGATATGTTGATGCAGATATGGTCGGTGATAAAGACAGCAGGAGGAGCACCACAAGGTATGTGTTTACTGTTGATGGAACAACAGTAAGTTGGATTTCAAAACTGCAACAGGTTGTTGCACTTTCAACAACGAAAGAAGAGTATGTTGCTGCTAGAGAGGCTAGTAAGGAGATGATTTGGTTGCAGAGGTTCATGGAGGAATTGGGTAAGAAGTAGGAGAATAGCAGGATGTACAGTGACAACTAGAGTGCCATTAATCTTGCAAAGAACTCAGTCTTTCATTTGAATACTAAACATATACAGGTCAAGTACCACTTCATAATATATGTTCTAGATGAAGTACTGTTAAAACTGGAAAAGATACATACTAGCCAGAATCCTACAGACATGTTGACAAAGGGAGTAACCAAAGAGAAATGGATTTTCTACTCGGTTTCTGTTGGCCTTCTAGCATGAAGGTGGAAACAAGAAATTTTCCAAGTCCAAGGTCCAGAGCATAGTCCAGCAAGTGCAGTAACGGTGGAGTTGTTGTGATCAGTCTCCAAGTGGGAGATTGTTGGTTGTGGAGCCTGATCTTCCAGATCCAGAGATATTATTCACCTGTGTTTGTACCCTAGGTTTACTGTACACTCGTTCCCCAACTTTGGGGTTTGGGGAAGCACCCTGAAAAACATAATTCAAGGCCAACACCCCTAAGATAGGAGGGTTCGGGGGCGAAGCCCCCAAGAAATTTTTTTGGGATGTTTGTTGGCCAACACTTTTACAGACCCATGGTATTGGGTTAACCGTAATATTTTCCCATGGCATTTCCCTATAAAAGAAAGCATTGTAAAAAAGGTTGTGTATTGTATTGTAGCATTGTTGTTGGCCTCTTTCCCCTTCTTGTCTCAACCCATGGTTCAACAACAACACAATACCAACAAGGCACCAAAAGACATCGACCCGACAGAGCAAGATCAATCGGTAACGCCCGCGAGGCAGGCGCAGTCTCACCCAAGATATCTTAATGTGTAACTTCCATAACCATGTTTCCGCAGTTGGCGAGGGAATTACAGTCCCTTGGCGCATGGCCAAGGAGCTCTACAAATATGGTGGGATGGAGTCTATTACTCTGTGATTCATATATAAACATTGGAAAACCATTTAAGTTAAGGACTAAACAATTTATTGCTGATATCACCTCGTCGCCCGATCCTGGGGCACAGGAACCAAGGGCAAAATCACCTACACCAAACCAATAGTAGCCTAAAAAAATATAATTAAAAATAAACTTAAATAAAAATGGCATTGAATATTGCAAAACCTTAATCTAAAATCTCATAATTTTTTAAATTACTCCCAATTAATATACTTGAGCGATTCATATATCCCCTTCACGAGGAAATAATAAGAATTGAAATATTAAAAGCTTTATGTTTATATATATTAAATAAAAATTAAAAATTTATAAAATAAAAATAAATTATTACTATTTTTATGTATTTTATTTCATAATAAAATTTTAAAATTAATTATTCCTTAAATGGTATTTAAATTTATTTGTCTTTGTTTGTTTAATAATTATGAATAACATTTTAATGTTGTTTATATTTTAATACCAACTAAATATTTACATATAACTCAAATGTATTGATATAACTCGTAACATGATTCCTATGACAAAGTCAACCGAGAGGGGATTAAAAAGGGTTGTGGACCACGGACTTTTTGAAAGTTGGAGAAATTATGGCTTTCATGGCCGTACTAAGAATTACTCACAACTTCATGAGAAAAAAAAACAGAGCTAGGAAAATGAAAGCTGGTCAAATTCACATGAAAGAGTTCTTTCCACGATGTAGATAACAGGTAGGAGTTTACAAGGGGAAAAGGAATTTGTTGTTGATACTTAAGAAGTAGTTATACTAACATTATTAGTAAAATACTTTACTCCAAAATTGGACCTGGGTTGGGTTGGGTTGGGTTGGGTTGAGATGGTTTTGTATTGTAATTTTGTTTTATTTTTAAAAAGTATGATTTTTTATATAAAATTTAGTTATATTTATTTTTATTAATGTTTAATGTATTGATAGGTGTTTTTATTTGAGATTTTGAGGTGGACAAGCATCTAGTTTTTTTAGATTGTACGAGTATGAGACAAGTGTACTGTCCATATTGATTCTGTGGCACAAACTCCAAATTCAAAATAAACAATTATAAAAATATAGATAAAAATAACATTTTTCTTTCACATTGTTTATAAAGGTTCGTGGCACTCCATGAGATACACACTTATGAGAGGAGCACTGCTTTGAAGGCTTTTCAATTCTTGACATAATTAGTGCTTCATAATGTTTCTATGTTATATATAGTTGGTCAGTTATACATCTTCAATAGAAAAACAACAAAAACCTTGGTATTGTGAGAGAATAAACTTCATAATTGTGTAGGATCCTTACACATAGTATGATAAGGAACTAACTTTGTGTTGCCAACTAAAAGTTTATAATTGTATGAGATTCTAATGTATAATTTAAACTTAATGTAATATACTTAATTATTATAACTCATTTTCTTATACAAATTATATAATTTAATAGTTTTTTATTTTATAAAAAACAAAATTTCAGGAAAAAATTTATTTTCATTAATTTTCTTTAATTAATATGATAACATTAACTTCAAAAATTAAATATTTAATATTTATTTAAAAAAAGAAAAGTTCAAACAAAAGATTATATTTCTTTAATCAAATATGATTATAAAAATTTCATTATATTCCTTGTTATAAAAAGTGAACTTATTATACTCCGCTGAAATCACGAGTGCATGTATTGATGATAACACTACGTGTTTAGTAAATCAATGTTCGACATAATTGACAGAATATCTATGTTTGATTTATTTTTTACTTAATAAATTATGTTAAACATTATATACTGTGAAAGAGGAAAAAAATATTTAAACTTTTACGAAACAGTAATTCAACACAATTTATGTGTAAGAGAATCTTCACCTTGTTATGACAATGAAACTTAATTTTACAATATAAATTTGGCCATGCAACTTGATATGATATTTTTGTTACACACATGAATTGCTTATTTTTGTTACAAACAAATCAAAACAAGGTCCAACCAAAGTCCATGCAACTTTGATATACAAACAAAAAATAAAAACAGCGTTCAAACAAAATGGGACGAGTGACAAGTTAATATAAGGAAGTTTAAAAGTGAGTAAAGATCGCCTTCATTTCTTTGTTTTCTTTTACTCAAACTTTATACATTTTTTTTTGTCTTTTCTTTTTCTAAAACTTTATACAGAGAGATATAGAGTGAGATATAAGTAAAAATATTATATAAATAAATGAATTTTTTTAATATTATATTATATAAATTATTGTTAAAAAAGTTTATATCAAATATATAAAAATTTATTTGATTTTTAGATTAGTACATCTACATAATTTATGTAGATAGTTTGTGGCTAGATGAGGGTTCATAGAGATTAAATGATTGAGAGATGGCATAAGAAGACAGTTTGGAAATTTTTTTATTCTTCATATTAACCATGCTTAGCTGTATATTATCATCCACATTTTTTCTATTATCCATTTATTTACTATATATATATTTTTTTAATCTCATATTCTTCTAGTTATCTACCATTAACTCTTGATCATCCATTCATCAATGATGAGATATCCATGCATAGCTACCAGTTGAAAAAAAAACTGTAGAAATTATATGTTTATGTAATCTTTTTGCAAAGTTGCCATCTAGACATGTCAAATACACTGGGAATTATGTGTTTATGTAATCTTTTTGCAGGGTTGCCATCTAGACATGTCAAATACACTCTGGGAATTATGTGTTTATGTAATCTTTTTGCAGGGTTGCCATCTAGACATGTCAAACACACTGTGGGAATTACATGTTTATGTAATCTTTTTGCAGGGTTGCCATCTAGACATGTCAAATACACTGTGGGAATTATGTGTTTATGTAATCTTTTTGCAGGGTTGCCATGTAGACATGTCAAATACACTGGGAATTATGTGTTTATGTCATCTTTTTGCAGGGTTACCATCTAGACATGTTAAATACACTGAGAATTATATGTTTATGTAAACTTTTTGAAGAGTTGCCATCTAGACATGTCAAATACACATTGTGCCTATGTTAATAACGTATTCACATAAGCATTGCATCAATGCAAAACAATCTCTATTATTTAAAATAATCTAGAACAGTCATATTGGAAAAGAAAATGCACTTCTTCTGGGTCTTTTTGTGTCCTGTTTTTTATTTGTTAATGTTTTTTCCATGTATATAAATATCATATCTTCTGTATATATCATATCCTCTGTGACCATGAATTTTATATTACCTTCAAGCTGATCAATGTCGGATTGGATGGATACACATTATTGCACTGCGACTTGAATCTGTTATGCTTTTTGATAGTGCTGATATTAGGGTATTGCTTTTTAGTGATTAAATTTGAAGGGTTGGTCTTAATTTTAATTGGAAGGGTATTTATTCTCTCAGCCCTTCAGAGATGAAGAGAAATATAAATAATTGTCCTTTAATTGACAAGTATAAATTAGCCAAACCTTTTTACCAAAAAAAATGCAAAAAACAAATATTGTTTTTCAGCACTTGTTGTGAAAGCATGCATGTATGTGATGGAGGGGCCTAAGTTAACTGAATCCTTGCAACTCACTATATTTCTAAGTCTCAACACTTCTTGTAAATTGAACCAGAATACCAAAATAAGTTTATTAATGGCTAGATTTGAGAAAGTTATAAGTGTGTGTAATTAAGTGCTTGGGGCTCTAAAATTTGTTGTGTTTTGTACCCGTCATCGGTAGGAAATTAAATTATTTAATGAAAACAATTAATGTGTATAACCTCTATTCCTAAAACATTTTTCATGCTGATGCAGGCTACTACCCTCTTTATTGTCTTACCAAAAGGCATGATAATGAGGAAGAAGACCTAAAATTATGGACTTCACCTTCAAAGAATGCCTTGCAATCACATTGGTAAGGAGTGATAAGAAGATCAGAACCATCCAACTTGTCAAATCTCAGTTGATACTGTTAATTAAAGACTTATAAGATAAATTTAATATAAGACTTATAGTTGTATCTTACTCTTTGCATCTTGACACATTTAATATTTTATGGTTGTCTTTGGGCCTTGACCCAATTCGTATTATAAGGTGAGGATGTGCAGGGATAATAATCCTTAGTTATGACTATGAGATGAGGATTTAAAGAGAAGAGGATGTAAAGAGAAGAGAAATTTATATGGATAGATAATTTCAAAAGTTGCACTTCTTTTGAAATGCTGATATAAATTATGCCTTTCTTTATTGGAAGAGTAAAATTTTAATTTTAATTTTTTTGAGAACAATTTTAACTTTACAGAAAGGCTAGAACCAAACGCTGTAGTGCCCTCTTCATAAAACTTGCATATTATGCTCAACTGTAGGAACTCTGTTAACAACTTCGAGAAATGTAGGCAAAAGACCAGACACAGAGGAAAAAGGCAAATGGCGAGAAAGTAGGTGGAATCTGCTTTAAGCAGAGCATAATTACACAATTGCGGATGACATGGTACCCACCACAACAACAAAAATTGAAAACAACAGCGCCCACAACACTTCTGCGCCTTTTGCTGCTACTACCAAGCAACTTCATTCCGAGATGGAAAGGCTATAGTTGATTGATTGCAGCAAATTGCAGGCCGAGGTTGCTAACGAAAATATGGAGGCAATTATCGCTCTCCGAACAATACAGAACACAATGCTCAGAAATTTGGAAAAGACCCAAAAACACCAGATATGGCATTAATGAGAGAATGCTGAATTGTCAAAATAATGAATCCTTCTGGTTTGTTGAACTTGAACTTGAATTTGTTGGGTGGGCAGGTAGGTTAGCATGGGAGGAGGCTAGCAGCGAGATCCTCTCCTGCAAGAGAGTACGCCTGCATTCTGAGTGAGCGGTCCCACGAGGCTGGAAGGCCTCGCTCCCAGACTCGATGCTTTTGCATACGCTGAAGACGCCCCTGCTCCCGATGCCCTGAAATATGCACCGTTCAGCATCAAATCTCCTTCCGATCTCCAGTTCCACTGCTCCCATTCAGCGGGACTGTTGTCTTCCCTCTTTGTTACCTGCAATCCCATTAAGATCTCACAAAGTTAACCCAGATCTCATATGTAGCTACATCCTAATTCTGGATATAAATATTTTTTATCCTGCCTTAAGTTAAAGCTGGATCTATGCCAGTTTAATCTAAATTCAGAATATGATATAGCTGGATCTATATGTAAAATCGTATGAAAATGTAATAAGAGTAGTAATCACCTCTTTGGCAAAGGGATTTTGAGGTGCCGCAAATCTATTGCCTTGACTGTTGATTGTGGGGTTTGCACTTCCCCCTATTGCATACATTTCCCAGTGAGTGTAGTCATTGTTCACCACATGGAAGTATCCATGCCTGCACCTGCATTCATTATTCATCCATTCGCAAATGTTCATTTCTTGGCAACTCAACCACAACACTGCTGAAATGGAGAAAGAGGGAAAGGGGGGTTTCTTTACCTGGGCATTCTCTGCACAAGACCTTCACCAAAATGGTTGAATGCAATCGTGACTTGCATGTTAATATCTGGAGTATAGCTATCAATATGACCCAACAACATCACCTGCAATGTTCCCCCAAAACCAGAGCACCCATTATAAGATTCCATTGGAATTGGTATGAAGTCTATATCAACTAAACTTTCTATTGCAATCTACTTCACACTCCTATTCAAATTCCTTGATGTAATTAATTACCTCATTGTGGTGAGTGAAATGGTTGTTTGAGATGGTAATAGCAGTGGATCCCATGATGGCATCAATAAGACCGTCAGCACAGTTAGACAAGGAGACATGGTCCACCCAAATGTGGCTTCCTCCAAAGATGGAGATCCCATCTCCATCGCAGATAGTTCTCCACCCATAATGGGTGGGAGAGCTCCTCACCATAGCATTTCCTGCAGGCTTACAGTCATGAACGTGAATGCCATGGATAATGATGTTAGTCACATACTGAACGGTGATACATGGCCCGTTTGCAATGTGGACATTGACACCTCTTCCATCAATTGTCTTGAAACTGTTCATGATCAGCTCCTCCTTCAGTTGGATGACCATGTCTCTCTCGAAGACGATCCAGAGAGGCTCTGTTTGAATCACGGCGTGACGCAGAGTACCAGGTCGAGGATTCACAGCGTCATAATCGTTAGGATCGGTGACCCGATAAAACCTCCCGTTCTTGCCTCCAAGAGCATCTCGGCCGAATCCAATGCCGCAGTCTGCCAGGCGTTTTCTGTTGTTCATCCAATCGGGATCGCAACGCCAGCAGTCATCAATGGGGTTACCAGTCCCGCATGACAAATAGGCCAGCTCCCGCCTTGCTGTGCTGTTGTCAATGCTTCTGGAATAGCACAAACAAATCAGAATGCACCCTCAAACCTTAAAACCTTCAGACATTATTAACCAAATGCACTTAAAAGATCATTAAAAACTAAATGTAGTTGAGTGTTGAATTTACCTTTGAACCATCTGCGCTACGCTGTCAGGATCTTTCACCGCAGCGGTGTTACTGGCATTGGCTTTGGCGGGTGCTTCTTCTCTCTGGCCCATCGAATCCTCTGCAACCAGAGATCCAAATGGCTTTGCTGCCGTCCCGCCATGGATACAGAGGATTCCGATGAACAGCACGCAGGCCAAGATACTCTGATTGTACATTTTAGTAAACACCCAAAACCCGCTACTCAGAAATTTAACAGATCCGGCCTCTGTCCTCAAAGTAAAGAGTAATTGCATTCAATGCCACAGCTTCGAAGTCCCCCCACGAAGTGAAATGCAACAGAAAACAAAGGGCATTCCAGTAGCAAAGCTCGCTCGGGAATACGAAGGGGAAGAGAGAAGCTACGAATGCCCCAGCAGGCTTGCCGGGTTTCTTCTTATAGAGAGCACAGGTTTGGGCATTAATGGATGTATTGTATTCCAAGTTTAATCTACTCTGTCATTCAATGCCCATCCATGCATACATTACATCCACGGGAAAGAATCACAGTGCGGTGTAGATTAGAGTAGAGTAGGCCCTACTATTCCCATCACCATCAATCAACAGTCGCAACTTCTTTCTATCTGTTATCCAGGAGCGGGGAAACAGTCGTTCGTTAGGCATCTAGGCCTTTTCACCTCAACTGCTAGATTATGTTAAAGTGTCTGTAATATGTATCTTATATTTTTGACTCTCTGATACCCTTCCTTCATTATCCAAAATGCTTTATGCTTTAGCGTGCAGCTCTATCTACTTTTTCAAGTGTAGCAATGATTTTGGCATTTTATTAAATATAATAACTTAAAGTTATGACTTGATTAGTTCCATGGCAACAGACAGCGGTTGGTGGCTCCCAATTTATCAGTTAGTTAGGGTTGAACGGTTTAACCGTAACCCTAGGCCTGTAGCGCAGTACGGTAGTTCCACCCGGTGGAGCCTAGCCGTAAACATTTTACAGACAAACGCAGTCGTGCCGATCCACATTTTTCGCACAGAATTCATTTCCCTCGACCAAATCAATTGACCAACTAAGTCAGAATTTAAACCCCATCCCTATGTATATTTTATTTTTTCTTCTGGGATATAAATCATCTCAATATTTGTGAGAGCATATATATGGTTGTTTGTGATTGGTCAGTACAGTGTTGCATGCTGGGATATAAATCATCTCAATAGGCATATTTATTGTAGTTGTTGAATAGTTATCAAAGTAAGTAGGTCATACAAACGGAAAAAAATTAAAAAAATTTATTCAGTTTTTGTAAGTATTATTTTTATTTTTAATTTATTAATTTAAAGTTTTTCGTCTTTATAATAAATATTATTCCAACACATGTCATACACTGAATCTAAATCATCGTAAAATTCTTCTCAACTATTACATTAGTGCGTTCTTTATTATTATTCTCAAGTACACTTACATATACCTTCATTTAATTTTAACCATTTTCAAGAATCCTAGTGAAAGGGAAAATGCAAACACTAAGACAATGAGACCTTCATTTGATTTTAACCATTTTCAAGAAGCCTAGTGAAAGGGAAAATGCAAACACTAAGTCAATGAGAGTAATAACTTCTTTCTTCATTTTTATTGAAAAGTAAATTTATATATATTTTTATTTAATTTTAATTATTTAATTTTCAAGAATTTTAAGAAAGGGAAAAATGCAAACACTAAAATAATGGGAAACAATGAGAGAAGTTTGAGTAATAACTTTTTTCAATATAGGATTGAAATTGGACAATGCCATAGTAATAAATCCCTAGAAGTTTAGTAATAACTTCTTTCAATATGGGTTTGAAATTGGATAATGCCATAGTAATAAATCCTTAGATTGAAATTTAGAATTTTAAGATCTTTTGAAAAACTTCTATGAATATTTTTTGGATATTTAAAATTAAAGAAAATGTAACATTAAAATTTAAAAATTTTAGGTTTTCAAATATTCAATATTAAAGTTCAAATTTATTGTTTCCAAATAATTAAGTTGAATGAATGGTGTAATATTAAGATTTTATCTAAAATTAGATTAAAATTTGTCAATTGGGTGTTAATCTAGTAGTTGAGAGAATGTTGTTATAATCTCCTACTAGGGCTTAAATCTTACTATGTGACATGTTAGATTTTTCAGAAATATAGGAATCCCCATATTCTAGGTTCCAAGCACTAAAATAAATGAAAAGATGTAAAAAACATTAAGATTGTCTAAGTGCAACACAAACATTCCAAAATTTGGGGTTTTTCAAACACTAAACTCAAATGAAAAAAAAAACACTAAAATTGTCTAACAAGTCAAATCAAAATTAACATTTTTCTAATAAAAATTTCATATTTTTCATTAACATTTTTTTCAGAAGAAAAAAACATTTCTTTGATTTTCCATGAAATCAAAGGTAACATTTGCAAGGCCAAGATACATAGTATCCAAGTGTATCATGTAGCTACAAAATAAATTAATGAGGACAATCTCTCAGTCTTATAACCAGTACAGAGTATCCAAATTACCAAAAGGTGATAAGGAGTCAAAGAGAACCAACCATCTTTCTCTGAAAACAATTTGCATCGTGTATAAGGGGCACATAAGGAGCACTGAAAGCATATCCAAGGAAGCACCTAGGAGGGATGAAATTCCCTTCAAAGGGTCAATGAGTGATATAGAGTCATGAAACTAAACACCAAAGGAGCCATGTAAGAGGGTCTGAATCTAAAAAAAGAAGCTTGGCTCACAACTCAAAAGATGATTTTTCATGAACTTGAAATAAAGAATTTTACAACACTACGACTTCATGAAACTTATGGGAACTCTTCAACCCTTGTTGCTTTGGAAAACTTGCATGAGAGGAAGCTACAACACACAAACTTTTCATAGTAGGTTGGATCTACTTGAATCAAGAACATGGATGTGTTCATTTGGTACATCTTAATTCTACCATAGAGTGATATAGCCCAATACATTTTGAAAAACCTAAATCAAAACAATACACATATATTAAAAGAAATGTTCAAATATAACACTAAAACTTAATTTAGCTCAACTAAATAATTAAAAGAAAACCTAAAATTAATATAAAACTAAATTTTAATAAAAACATATGCCATAATAACAAGATAGTTTATAAATATTAAATAGATAATAAAAAAAACCAACAAATCATAACTCTCACACCAACAAAGTAAAATGATTTTATCACATCAATTTACAAACTTACACCCCAAACCAAATTAACTTTAGAAATCTAATAGGAATCAGTGCATTAACGCTGGTAAAAGCATTCAAAATTTGAATTTGGCTGACCAAATTACCAAAAGTAGTTTGACTGTGAAAGCAAACTTGTTTTCAAATTCCAACCCACCAAAACAATCACATGGGAATGCCTTTGGTCCTCTCATCCCCATGTGACTGAAAGCTCTGCATAAGATATGACAAAGAGTCTGATTGGAGGTTGAACGTAGTATTCTTTTTTTTTTAATTAAAAAAATGCCGTTTTCTGAAAGGTCATTTGATTCTGCTACCACGGTCCACACAATCCAAACTGGTAATGGAAAGCAGAGTAAAAAATACGTGTCGTAGGTCCGGGCGAGTAACATGCGGTGGGAGCATTAAAATCCAATCAAACCCGACCAGGCGGGACAGAGAGAGGGGGCGCCCTCCTCATTTTAATAAATGCGAGGAAACCACGGTCCACTCCTTTTGATGCACACATGCAGTTAATTCCATGCAAACTGTGGGGCCCACCTTGAACGTACGATGTTCATGCCAATCTCGATGTTTACTTATTGGTAGTTAAGGTGCCCTATACCTATACCTATACCTATCCACGGGTTTTTTGGCCTTTTTTTTAAATTGGATTTGGATATTGATTTTAAATCCTTAAATTCACGGTTTCATTGTCGGTGGAATGGGGTAACTTACTTTTAATTCAAACTCATGTGAACGACTTTAAAATATGTCAACAGAATTGTAATGGTAACCTCCACCTCCAGTGTTGAGGAATGGTGGCCGATGTGTGTGTTCCAATTATTTATCACTACAACTACTTCTTGAAATGTGGCTCTGGCTCTTCTTTGATGTTGAGATTACACCCACTGAAATGGAAATGGAAATGGAAATGTTAATGTTAGCAATGTGGTCAGTGCACATGGCTTCACATGTGAAATCATAAACCCTTTACTTATTGTTATGATCTTTTGTCTTCTCTGCACATGCAAGATCTATGCTTAATTGCGTATATTCTAAGTTTTTATAACAAAACTGGGGACTTTGAATTTTTTATATTATCCGGTATTTTATGAAAATGAAGATGTATTGAACTATTGGCTTGGATGCCAAAATACGTGTCCTTGAGAAGGGCCCCATATATGTATAAAACGAATTTGTTCCGAACAAACATTATCCCCCACTTAATTCAATGCCAACTATGATTGGCACTTTTATGGAACTTCAAAGACTTTTGCACGCCGATATGATGCACATACGTTGTGTTAATTCTATGAAGCCTGATTTATTTTACATTACCTTAAGTATAAGGTTGATGGTAGAGTTGTAATCCTCGAATATTTAAGTGTGTAGTGATATTTCTTTATATAATAAATTGATAGATTTGAATAATTTTAACGATTATGAGCTTGATTTTGATTACAAATTTTTAATTAATTTTTAATATGGCCATGCATACCGATTTTATGGAGGAAAACTATCAAAACCAAAAATATAAAATCACGCATCTATGTTTTTGAATTCTTTTAAGACTCTTCTAAGAAGAATAAAATTATGATTTAATTTAAGATTATAATTTAGCTATATGTTAAATTTATATATATAATTTTATTTTTTAAATAATAAAATATTTTTTATAATGATTATAATTATTTCAAGAAGAATAATAAAATTATTATTTGATTTAAGATTATAATTTAACTAGATGTTAAATTTATATATATAATTTTATATTTTAAATAATACAATATTTTTTTATAATGATTATTATTTAGTTAGATGTCAAAATTATATATGTAATTTTATTTATTAAATAATAAAATATTTTTATAACAATTTGATTATTTAATTTATGAAAATATATATACATTTTTTATAATAAAAAACACATATTTATTACTTAATAATAATATGCCAAATTAATATAAAGTTTATTAATTTTGATATAACAAATTTATATAAGATTATGAAGTAATAAAACATGAGGTAACATTTGTTACTCTCTATTATAAAACAATTTAAAATATTTGTGGCTATCTATTATATTCAGGACTTAAAATTTTGGACAATAAGCATTCATAAAATTTAAATTTAAAATATTTTTTCTATTTATAAATGCCTCAACTTATTGCTATACCAAGATGTTTATGACCTTAGTACTAGGTTAATAGTGTAAAAACTTAGCCTATCTTTTATTCAATTTCTTTCCAAAATCTATATAATTTCAATTTCTTTCCAAAATCTATATAATTTCACTTATAAATATCTAAAGTGTAAATTTTTATCATTATTTTAAAACAAATTAAATAATAAAATATTAAAAAAAATTATAATAACATTTTACCTTTAACATAAATAAACTAACTAAAACAATTCATTTATTCAATTTTTTTAAATCACTTCATAAAATTATAACTATTTTGTTTATTACTCTAGTCCCATTCGCACTTCCCATCCATTGATGTTTCTCTTGCAGCAAACAATTGCAAGACCGTAATTGATTAAAAATCCAATTAACTTGGTGTATGGTATACGTTACCTAGGCGAAATTTAAGGTATGTACAATTTAAGTTGTGTATGACATACGTAACCTAGGGTAAATCAAGAGCTTATGTTCAATTGTCATGTATTTGAATAAAATATAGAAAAAGTCACCATAATGAAGGCAAAAGCACATGGATGTATCATATAATAGCATTGCTTGAAAGTCAAGCCTTGACATGTCCTCCATTATTTATTTGTCAACCACCACTAAATGTATAAAGTCATCTCCTATGGTAAGGCTACTAATTGATAATTGATTCTCGATTCTCTCTTGGGTAAATTCTCCACTATCAAATTTGAAAATAAATATATAAAAATAATCAGCCATCTAACAAACCAACCATGTGCTCCAACCATATACAAACAAACAGCATAACAATAATTCAACTAGAATCACATGGCTTTATAATCACATGTGCCCTTGTCAAAAAACATGGTCAAAATAATAAATTATCTTTTACACAAATCTGTTTGTTCAACTAAATGTATAATGCGTAGTAACATACAAGACGGGTTTTCCTCACTTATCAATGACTCTGTTTATATTATATATAACAGAAAAATTAACCAAACATCTAATACACACTAATAACATTAAAAGAATCAATTCAACCAATAATCTAAAATATATATATCTTAATTTAGTATTATCATTAATATTGTAATAACAAATCTTTCTTAATTTATATTATCATTGATATTATAATACGAAGATGTTATATACTTACACATATATCCTTATTACATTATCTTTAGTACCATCTTGTAAACAAAGATGTTATATGCTTACACATATATCCTTATCCACAGTATCTTTAGTACTATAATGTAAAGAATTGATTTCCTCCCATATTTATAGAAACACAAATTTATATCCATACCAAATGCACTTGATAGAATATGAAAAAGACGACACATACAATTGTTTTTTTCAGATGGAAAGATCCACGGGAAACCCAACAATACTTCCCCACATTCGTGGATGGTAGAGGTGGTAAACCATCGGCCCATCCTAGCAGAAGGCCTAACCCCAGAGGACTCAAGGCTCGAACCCGTGACCTCCCCCCGAACCGAGAGAGTGTGCACATGTCTTACCAATTGAGCTAACCCTTGGGGCTATACAATTGTTATTATTTAGTTCATTGAGAATGAAAATGACGGTACAAATAATTATTTATTATTTAATAAACAAATGTCAATTTAAATAGAGAGGACGTATCTTAGGAGAAGACTCTTTCTAGATCATAAAAAGACTTAATATTACTATGGTCATAGAATGACTTAATGACCTAATGAATTGCTTTGTTGTATACATGGTCACCATATCTACAACAAGGAATTGCTTTGTTGTTTTGTTTGGCGACTATATTGGGGAATTGTATACATGTGCACAAGGATAGCGTCAGCCTCAGTATATCAAATAGCTACCAACAAGCTAAGCACTCTATATATGAATGAAAAAACATAAAAATATCATGTATACGTACCATCTGGCCCCTAGGCCTGACCTTAGGGACAAGGCATCCCCGCGTCCCCAATGTAGTCCATGTCTGCATATGGGTAATCCTCCATAACTATCGGGATCTGCCTCCACTGATCCAACAACTCATGAGTGAATAAGCGGACAACTATATTGCCTCCCTCACGTATCATCATCTCGCACCATCGGCGCATGCGTGGCTCCCGAGGCCCACCATCACGCACTGTTACGTACGGCCTGAGGGTTGGAACCCTCTCAAAGAAGAAGGCACACAGGAAAGAGGCAAAGCAAAAGTCCCCGCCAACTAACTTGGCGTTGTTCAGGGCACGCCGAACAACAAACAAATACATCTGGACCCATGCAAAATATGTGCCTCCCATAGCCCTCTCCACCATCTGGAGCTTCCCTCCAAATATCTTGTGGTTCCCAGAAGAACCCAAGATTCGCAGCACCAACGCTGCAATTGCATGAGTTGGAAGACTCTCAATATCACACATCAAAATATATGAGCCCCGTGCATACACAGAGGCATAACAATGCCTCACGCAGAGCTCATCAAGTGTTTCCCCATGCGAGAGTTTAGGCATCATATCACCAACCACTCCCAGCATTGGGAGCCCAGTCAGGAAATACACACTCCGTAGTGTAATCTCGATATGCTGCCCATGTATAATAAAGCACTCCCCTTGAGGATCCCAGAAACTCACTAATACCTCAAGTAATAGCCGCAGGCTCTTCATCAAAGGTACCTGCATGAACTTGAGGAGTCCACAGCGAGCAAGTGTATCCTGTGTACCTGCATCTCAGAGTGCATCTCTCCGTATAAAAGTGTACATAGGAGAGCTCACCCATCCTTTAGGGGATGGGAGACTTCTTTACCATTGGTAGTCCAATCAGGTCGGAAAAGGTTAAACCTGTACTGACTGGACGGTCATTCAAATACTTTTATGAGCATGAACGAAACCAAGTTTGCTCGGCGATCTTTTCTTTATGAGAAGGCTGGAAAAGAGCTTAAATACAACCCATGATAAGATTTTTCGTAGAGTTCGTTCCCAATGCCCGAGAAAGCATAAAAGGATGCAGAGGGATACATTCTTGGCTTGAGTGTGCCAAGGTGGTCCTTTTCATATAGTAGTCTACATAGTCCGCAAAATGAGGTAGACGAGACGTTGTAGATGCCATTTCTTATACTTTAACGAGCGGGAAAGGAAGCAAGGGTGCTCGACAATCTTTTCATTATTTTAGGAGTCAGAAAAGAGCTTAACAGAAACTTCGTTATGGTCAACCAAGTCGGGGCCACTGGTGGTGCCCCATGTCGGGACAGTGAGAGGTGGTCAAAGGTGACCAACTGTGCATCATGGATGGAGTAGGTGGCTCTTGAATATACCACCACATGCACTAGATGGTTCTCCGCAGAGGCACGCTAACCAAGGTGACCTCCGGTAATGGGTCAGGAGAATCAGTGGACGTCGTAGTGGGCGAACTAGACTACATATGATGTAAGCCCATGTTCGAAGGCAGTTATATGCTAAATGCATGCAAAATGATCCGACTTCCAGGAAATGGTCCAGGAACCCATGTAAGCTGCGGTTGATAGATTAGACAGTTATATGCGATGGGCACATAAACTAAGGTAACCTCCAAGAAATGGCCCTGAAGATTACTCATCGAACATGAGACAATGGTCCCATCAACATATAGAAGACGAAAAACTGAAACCAACGGTGCGAAAGGTGACTAAAACGGACTCCGTATGGCTCCATTATGCTCGGAAGAAGAAACTAGACCTAATGAGGCCTATAAATGGGTGGGGACCACTTGTGAAGTGTCATTGTCATTGTTCACTGCTGAGTTGGAGAGGAGGGCCCCAAACTTATTTTGTTGATTTCATTTGTTTTGACTGATAGTTTGGAGATTTGCGACTTGCAGGTAAGAGTTCTTGCAAAGCCCATCTTTTTTAGTGGTCTATATTTTTGGTTTGCTCACCCGGGACCCTTTGTTGGCTTGCCAGGGATTCCATGAGTCAGGTTGCTCATTTCGAGGGCAAAGGAGCGACTAGGTCACCTTTTCTGGCTGTACAGGTGCGATTGGGTCACTCTTTCGGGCAGAAAGGTGCGACTGAGGATCGCTTTTGTCTGGCATAAAAGTGTTGCCTAGTCACATCTGTCTGGCATGTATGAGCGACTTGGTGGCTACTTTTGGTCCGATAGGTGCGATTTGGTCCTGGGTGTGCTTTTTTGCTGAGAGCTAGGGCTAACAACAGTTTTGTGCTTATGCAGGATGGAGAGAGCTGGACTGTAAGGATCTACAGAGAGATGCACTCTGAGATGCAGGTACATAGGATATGCTTGCTCACTGTGGAATCCTCAAGTTGATGCAGGTACCTTTGATGAAGAGCCTATGGCTATTACTTGAGGTATTAGTGAGTTTCTAGGATGCTCAAGGGGAGTGCTTTATTATATACGGGCAGCGTATCGAGATTACACTATGAGATGTATGCTTCCTAACTGGGCTCCCAATGTTGGGAGTGGTTGGTGATATGACGCCAAAACTCTCACATGGGGAGATGCTTGATGAGCTCTACGAGAGGCATTGCTATGCCTCTGCGTATGTACGGGGCTCACATATTTTGATGTGTGATATTGAGAGTCTTCTGACTTGTGCAGTTGTAGCAATGGTGCTACAGATCTTGGGTTCTTCTGGGAACCACAAGATATCTGGGGGGAAACTCCAGATGGTGGAGAGGGATATGGGAGGCACATACTTTGCATGGGCCCAGATGTATTTGTTTGTTGTTCGACGTGCTTTGAACAATGCCAAGTTGGTTGGAGGGGAATTTTGCTTCACCTCTTTCCTGTGCACCTTCTTCTTTGAGAGGGTTCTGACTCTCAGGCCGCATGTAGCAGTGCATGATGGTGGGCCTCGAGAGCCACGCATGCACGGATGGTGCGAGATGATGATCCATGAGGGAGGCGATATAGTGGGCCACTTTTTCACTCAGGAGCTACTAGATCAGTGGAGGCAGATCCTGATAGTTGTGGAGGATTACCCATATGCATATATGGACTACACTGGGGATGTGGGGATGCCCCATCCTCCAGGCCAGGCCTGGGGGGAAGATGGTACGTACACATGATATTTTTATGTTTTTTCATTCATATATAGAGTGCTTAGCTTGTTGGTAGTTATTTGATATATTTGGGCTGATGATATCCTTGTGCACATGTGCAAATATTGGGCTGCGTCCACTAGCAGGTTACCAACGTCGCATGGGTGTAGTGGCGGGGATACAGTTACCTACGCGTAGGAAGGAGCGCAAGGTTATTGTTGATCTGCGGGGACACGTGGAGCGTCTCCTAGAGGGAGTGACGGATGATGGGTGGAAGTACCCGGACTAGGATCTTATTGCTTCCTGCTACCATGCTCCTCACAATTGGGTCCCTTTGATGAGGAAGATTGTTGTTGCGACTGAGTATGTCCGGGCGGTGGCACGGGGTGATGTTTCGATGGATGATGATGCCTCCAAGGAGGAGGATGGATCTGAGGAGGGGACATAGTCATAGGAGCAGGATGATGAGTCAGGCTCTTATTAGCATCTTAGGGGGTTATTCCTAGTGCGTTGGTGCACTTAGGATTTTTGTATCGTGATGTATATTCAGCCGAGAAAGCATATGTGGCTTGTCATTTTGTATTGGACATATTTGGACATGCGATTTATATATATATATATTTTTGACGCATGTGGATGTGCTTTTATGATTTTTATATGTGAGTCTTTTATGATGATGTGAATGAAATGCCTAAATGATGTATGTTTACATGTGTATGCATATTTATGTGTGATGATGCATGATGCAGTTTTATGTATGCTTCCTATGTACGATGATGAATATGCCAATTTAGAATGTCATTAGCCATTTGATCTGCTACACTATTGAGGTTCCTGGGATCATGTGTGAATGTGATGGATTGAAATGTTCTAACCATCTGTTTAGTGCACATGAATTTTCTAAAGAGGCAGGGATCACGTACTCGGTAATAGTTATTCAACTGAGAGACAAGCAGCTGGGAGTCTAAGAAGACATCAAGATGGTGGATACCCAACTGGAGGGTGGCGGCCAAGAGGCTAGTGACACCATAATATTCATCCTGGTTGTTGGTTGCAATTCCCACACATATTCCATCAATATGGATCAACTCATGTGATGGGGAGTAGATGACCCATGCAGCTGAGGCGAGATTTAGAGACCATCTGCTTACTCCGTCAGCAAATCCAATGTATCGACACAAGGTAGGATCCATCTGAAGCAGTCAAGGAAACAATACGTAAGGCTCACTTCAAAAATGTGTAAAACAAAAAATGACAAGCCTATGCTACAAGTAACTTATTGGTGATGTTAAGCGTAAAATCTCTTGAGGTAGAGTCCGTTACGGGGGTTCTCCAAGAGTTGTCCATCACAGTCAACAAGAATGTATGCCCCTTTTCCGAGGCAACGGTGGACGACATATGGGCCGTACCAGATTGACTCAAACTTGCCTTTTCCCAACTTATAAATTGGCTTGGTAAAAAACCAGAACTATATCTCCTTCGCTAAAGGTGCGAGGGTGGACATGGGAGTCATAATAGGATTTTGACTGCGTTTTCACTGCTTCAATGGCTTGGAGAGCAGCTCGACGGTCCTCTGTGGTTTGCCCAAGTTGGAGGAGTCGTTCTTCCAAAGACGAAGTATCAGGAAGGAGTTCCATAGCGAGGCGGAGTGATGGGATTTGACACTCTATAGGGAGTATTGATTCAATGCCGTGTACTAAGCGAAAAGGGGTGAAACCGGTGGCAGTTTTTGTGGATGTGCGGTAAGCCCATAGGGCGGAGAACAACATGTGGTGCCAATTGGTTTTATGGTTCCCTACCATCCTTTGGAGCATAGTTTTGATGATTTTGTTGACTGATTCAACTTGGACATTTCCCTGGGGGTAGTAGGAAGATGAGTACTAGTGTTCGAATTTCAACATGGTTGAAAGCTCAGTTCAAACAACATCTTCAAAATGTTTACCATGGTTTGAGACCAACTATTTGGGAACACCAAATCATGAAATGGCGTGGTTAAAGAAGAAACGTGCCACCATTTCACTTTTGCAATTGAACATGGGCATGGCCTCAACCCACTTAGTGAAGTAATCAACAACCACAATGATATATTTATGACCGTTGGTCGAGGTAGGGTTGATTGTCATGAAGTCGATTTCCCATTTACAGAAGGGACCGACTGTGAATACGAGGTGTAATGGTATAGGGGGGGTTCTTACCTTTGGGGCAAAGAGTTGTCAGCTGTGAGAGTGTTTGATTGCCTCTATGCAATCAGCGAAGATGGAAGGCCAAAAGTAGCCGGCACGTAGAACCTTCTAGGCGGTTTCCAGACTTAAAAGGTGGCCACCGCAGGCTCCACTGTGACAGTCATTAAGGACTATCTTAGCCTCGTCATGGGTGAGGAAACGACGTAAGATGGTATCAATGCCCCGACGATATAAAATATCTCCGATAAGAAGATGGTGAGCGGCTTGATGTCGGATGCATTGCCTGTCTTCGTGGTTTAAGTGGGCTACGAACTTCTGGGTGCGTAAATACAGAAGGATGCCCCCATACCATGGGTCTTTCGTGGGTATGACGAATAGAAAGTCATCAGGAAGGTCGTCCTTGGGTGGTGGTGATCTGGTCAATGGGGGAAGATCTGTGATGAGTGCGGCCAATGCTAGTGCCTTCGTGCTTTTCGGGGAAACAAACTCCAAGTCAAACTCTTGGAGGACGACTACCCACTTGGTCGCACGACCTTGTAGGAGGCGACGACTTAAGAGGCACCGCATTGGGTTGGAATCAACCACTACTCGGGTATGGTTTGTAATAATGTAGTGGCGCAACTTTTGAGCCGAGAAAACAACGACGAGGGCTAGTTTCTCCTTGGGTGAATATTGCAGTGAGGGATCTGTCAGCTTTTGGCTGACGTAATAAATTATGTGCTCCTGATGAGCGTCATCTTCCTGGACCAAGACTCTAGCAATGGAATTTTCCGAGGATGACACATAAAGAATGAAGTCTTGGGTGAATTCCGGTGCCGAGAGTAATGGTGCGGAAGCCAGGGCCTGCTTGAGTGCATCAACTGATTCCTACGCTTGTTGATCCCAAACAAAGGGAATGTTGGTACAGAGTAGGCACACAAATCCGTGGGCTTTCATCGCATACTCTGGTACAAAGTGGCGAAGGAAGTTGGCCTTGCTTGGAGGTTCTATAGTTGGTGCATAGTTTGTGGTGTAGGGAGATCAAGGATAGCTTGAAATTTGAGAGGGCCAACCATTATCCCTTTGTGGGATACAATGAACCCAAGAAGACGACCTGCTGGGACACAAAAAATGCACTTTCGAGGGTTCAAGTGAATTTTGTACTTGTGACATTGCAAAAAGACTTGCCGCAAGTGGTCTATGTGTTGTGCTCGCTTTCGTGATTGAGCGGTAAGGTCATCTAGGTAGACCAATATGATGTGGATGAGGTCATGGAAACAATATGTCATGGCGCACTGGAAGGTGGCTCCAACGTTCTTTAGGCCAAAGGGCATTACTCGATATGCGAATGTGCCCCAAGGGGTTGTAAATGCAGTCTTGTAACGATCTTCTTTCCGGATCTAAATTTGGTTGTATCTTGAAAATCCGTCCATGAAGGAAAATACCTCATGTCCAGCACATGAATCCGTGATCTGATTGATGAAGGGTGTTGGGAAGTTTTCTTTGGGACATGCCCAATTCAGATCATGGAAGTCTATACAGACGCGAATGGTACCTTGTTTTTTATTCACGGGAACAGGATTTGAAACCCATGTTGTGTAAACAATGGGGTAAATGAAGCCAGCTGTGCGCAGCTTCTCAATTTCTGCTTTAACCATGGAAACTTTGGAAGGATGGATCGGTCGTTGCTTTTGGAGCACCGGTACTACGTCCGGCCATGTGTCGATGTGGTGCTCAACAATGGATGGATCCAACCTGGGCATTTTAGTGTAGGACTAGGAAAAGATGTCACGGAATTCCTGGAAGAGCGCTTTGTAGGAAGTGATTTCTTCAGAGGAGCATGATTCCCCCAGCATGATCTCCTCACCGATATCAAGTTTGGTTGAGATGTTGATTTTAATGGTTGGAGAGATATTAGCCATGTTCCCTTCTTCGAAAGCCTCAGGTGCCGAAATGGGATCTTTGAACCAATCAACTTTCCCATGAATGAAATCCTTGTTCTCGACTGAAAACTGATTCGACAAAGACACAGGTCCTTCGGGGATGAAGAACGAGCATTGGTGCATGTCGTCCCAAGGGTATTCAGGAGCGGTTAAGGCTTCAAGTATCTCCTCGTCGTTGCAGAAGCAATGATGGGACAGATTGGAGGGACTGTTGGTAACTATAGGGATAAGCGAGTTTGTGGAACTGGACACCATGTAAAAGGACATGGTGTCTGAAGAAGGAGGTGGGGTGTGGATTTCTTTGATTAGAGTGATCTCAAATTCAAGGGCATGTTGTTGAAGGTTAGCTAGGGCTATTCTAAACTCGGACAAGTGCTGGCAGTGGTGAGAATAGTGTCCATACAATTCATAAAGGGTACAAGCATGGTTCGTCCTCAAAGACTTGTTTTTCTTTGTTGGTCCACTTGGGAGTTCAACCATGGGGATGTTTTCTGTTGTATCCATGGCATATAAATGTGCATAGAGCATGGGAATTTCAGGACAGTTGCATGGCCTTGTTCATCGCACATGGTGCATGGCGGGGTCTGGCGGGGTTTAGTTGTTGCTTTCACATTTTTTCCCCTGGCCCTTTTTTGGGTGGGGCACAGTAGGTGTAGGTGCAGTGGTTGGTTTTTGTGGGCAAGGTGGAGGACGTGATTCGACCGCAATGGGTTGAACATGGGTCAACACAACTTGGGGCATCGAAGGTTGGGCCGGTGGATCAAGGTACCACACGAGAATCCCCAATGTGAAGTTAGGTAAGTTTAAGGTAGCCATTACTGGCTTACTTACGATGCCAGGCGGGGGAAATAGGAAGGTAATTGTATGGACTGGGAAGGAGCCCCAGTAGTTCCCCAAAGGGGCTAAAAACCCCAAAGGGAGCTAAAAAGAGGCAAAGAGGGGCTTAAAAGCCTAAAAAGGGCTTAAAAACCTGACCAAGGGCTTAAAACCCTAAAACTTGAGAAAAAAACTATAAATACAAGGGTGGGGGTCACTCTCAAATCAATCATTCTCTTCCTATCGTTACTCTGCCTGTATGAGTGCCTTGAGGAGCCATCCCTCTCAAGCCATTCAAACCCCTCATTCCCTTTTCTCCACTAGTATAGTTTCCTGTATGTTGAGCATTGTTCCATACCACCCAAACCAGTAGAGAGAGGTAGCTTCATGAGCTAGGGCATGGTGGCCCATCTTCCAGAAATATCTGAGGTATAATGGTCTCAATGTGTTGTTTTGATTTTTGGTTTATAGTTTAGATATCTCGTTTATGCTCAGTTTATTTCTAACGTTTTTTGCTGCAGGTTCTCCATAGTTTATTGCTAACAGTTCATTGCAGGTTTTCTTCCATCCAGTTGACTCTGCCCTTCCGTCCTATAGACGGAAGGTAGGTGCTTCTGCACGTAGCCAGGATTTTCCATGGACTACAGTTTGGCGACATTTTGTTGTCCATATTTAGTTCGAAGTACTATTTCTTTGTCATTTACATGGTAAATGTATGTCAATATTTTTCTATATATATATATATATATATATATNTGCCTTGCAAATTGTTGTAAAAGTTCCAAAAAAAAAAGAGAAACTAAAGTCTCCATTTTTTAAAGTCATAAAAACTGTAACTGTACAAAACTGTCTATAAGTCATCGAGGGGCTAAAAAAACATAGAATATGTTTTCCTGTTTTATCCAAGACAAAACCCATAACATCAAAAAACGTTCTTGAAATTCATCTTCATGTTATGATCCGTTGAAAACTGGAAATTTGTCAAAAACCGCTTTTTTAATTGAAGTGGTTGACTGTTCAAGATGTGTTTCCAAAATGATTCATATCTACAAACGGCCTATGGTAGAACTCATATACTTCCGCATCCATTATTTCCAAAATTTTCCAGGTGCCATGCTCCAACTTCAATCCTTCTTTGGATATGTGATCTGCATCAGAGTTCCTTTCCCTGTAAACTTGACGGCAGGGAATGTGGTCAAAGTTTTTCAAAAGTATGATAAATTATTCAAAGAGTGAATTGAAAGAAAGGTTTCTGCATCATTGGACTTTATTCACCCAGTTGATAATCACCAGTGAATCCTCAAATATATGGATCCTTCTACAAATTTTTTCCAAGGAAAAGTAAAGAAGGATTTTTAGAGCCATGAGCACTGCAAAATTGTTGGTTCTAGCCCCTAGGCCCATTTGAATCTGAAAGTGGTGGTTTTTATTAAGAAAAAGAAGGGCACCACCCTCACATTTTTGGTCCTGAGAGGGCCCATTAAAAAATGCCCATGGCATTGAATTGTCAATCTGTTCTTATGTGACTATCCTTACTGTTGACACATTTTTGGTTTGAGGGAAATAGGATAGAATGTTAAGGCCCTGTTTTGCTATGGCTTCGGGCGAGGAGGATTTTTTCTTGAAAGATTGCAACATTTCAAGCTAGCTATATTCCCCAGGTATGGAGAAGGGGAAGAGCTATAATGTGTGCTAAGTGTGGAGAGGTGGACCAAGTTTTCCAAGCATCTTTGAGAGATTATCCAATCCATTCAAATCTGAGGTTTCACAGAGTTAAAGAATGCAACCATACTTGAGATGCAAAAGAGCAATTGAGGAAAATATTATTGGCATTTTCTTTGTTATTTTTGCACAGAGTGCACCAACCAGGCCCTTTCGGGGATATTTTCTGCATTCTATCCCATGTTGGGATTCTATTACCGAGGGCGTGCCACATGAAAATTTTCTCCTTCAGAGGACATTTAAATTTCCAAAGCTCAGGTTGCCACCATTGCAAATCATCTTGGAATAAACTGACACAGAGTTGATGATATCCAGTCTTCACGGTATAGCTTCCATGAGCAACATGTTCCCAAACCAGCTCACCCTACAAATCAATGAGCCTAATGTGAGATGCACGGAGGGCTAAAATATACTTGTTCCAATTTAGAGTCCAATGGACTGGGATCTCAAGCTCCCTGCTTCCCATACACCCTTGATGCCATAGGTTTGTAGATGTAGGGTCAGCAATCTGACTTAGATGAAAGAGGCCTTTTTGTTGAAGTAGTTCAATGAGCTTATGAGGAAGGAGGTGGTTGAGCTGGCTGTCGAGCCAAGGGTCTACTCCAATTCTAACTCTCGTCCCGTTACCGACCTTCCAAGATAAAACACTATGAATAAGTGGAAAGGAATTGGAGACTGTCTTCCAAATAATTGAGCCAGATGGAGGAGCAATGAAGACTAAGTTTCTGATCCAATCCCACAAAGGTACCAGACTTATGTACTTATGAAAAACAACCTCCATCCACAAACTTTTCATTGTGATAAGCCTCCAACCTGCTTTAGCAGCTAGTCCTTTGGAAGCCATAGTACTATTTTTGAGTCCCCACTCACCCAAGGATTTAGGTCTAGAAATTTGATCCCATTTTACCCAGGGAAGGACTTTTTGTTCCTCATTTTCTATTCATAAGAATCTTGAGAAAAATTTTCGTGACTTTTCTAGAATGGATTTTGGAATCCAAGCTAAAGCCATCCAGTAGATAGGGATGGATTCAAGAACATAGTTTACTAGAATTAGTATTCCTACTCTCGAGAGCCATCTATTTACCGTATGTTCTAGTTTGGCCAATAACCAGTTCCAATCTTCCTTCTTATAGCAGTTTGGTTTTATCCTGAAGCCCAAATACTTTAGACCATCATCCAGAGTTGTGATAATGAAAGGAAAGAGGTCCAATAGGCTCCTTATGATATCCTCTTCCAAATTAAAAGTGGCAATAGAGTATTTTTGCTCATTTAACATCATTATTGTGGCTTTGCAAAAAATCTTCAGAATTTTTGAGAGCTTTTCAACTCCTCTGATTGAGTCATTACAGAAAAAGAGGTTGTCATCTACAAACAATAGGTGAGTGATGTTAATATTTTTGGAAATTTTGATTCCTTCAAACAAACCTCTCCTTTTTGCGTCCATAATAGCCCTGCTCAGCCCTTATGCTACCAATAAGAATAAAATAGGAGAGAGTGGGAATCCTTGTGTGAGGCCCCTCTCTAATAGGAAAAAAAGAGAGGATGATCCATTGATGAGGACTACAAAGGATGCAGTGGAGATGCATGCAAAGATCCATTTTATGATAGATTAATTAAAACCCAGATGAGTAAGGAGTAGTCTGAGATATATCCAACTCACTCAGTAAAAATCTTTTGAAAGATCAATTTTAAGAATTGCCCCTTTTGATTTCCTAAGTTTTATGCTATGCATACCTTCTTGGGATACTTTGATTGCTTCATGAATTTGTCTGTTCTCCAGAAAGCTGAATTTCTCATGCGAGATGATTTTTGAAAGGACCTTCTTCAGTCATTGAGCGATCACTTTAGCAATCACTTTATAAGTGATGTTGCAAAGGGATATAGGCCTAAAATATTCCAGCCTGTTTGGGCTATTGTTTTTTGGAATTAGGGTTAGGAATGTTGTGTTGAGAGGAGGGTTTACATGGTCATTTTCTCGAGATTCTTCAACCAAATGAAGGAGGTCAGGACCACTTATATCATAAGCTTCCAGAAAGAATTCAATGGTCCATCCATCCGGACCTAGGCTTTTGTCCTTTTGAAATCTATGCAGAGTTGCCTTCAGTTCCTCTTTCGACACTTTCTCCATTATATCCGAATTGTCCTCATCTGAGATACTTTCAGGGAAGAATTGCGAGATCTGGATGACTTCCACGATTGTATCCTGTTGGTCTTCTTTGAATAGATTTTTGAAATAATATTTACCAATCTCAGCCATCTCCTCAAAAGTGGAGACTCGATCGTTATTTTCATTTCTTAACTCCTAGATCGTATTCTGTTGTTTTCTGCCTTTGGAAAAAGATTGAAAGAATTTTGTGTTGTCATCCCCACTTGCCATCCAGATGGCTCTTCTCTTTAGCCTCCAAAATTCCTCTCGTTCTTTCAGGATATTATTTCTATTGGATTCAAGGGATATCAACCTTGACTTTACATGACTTGAATACATTATCGAATCTCCCGATTGAAACATCGGGGCATGACATGACTCAATTACATTATAGATACTTCACGGAATAAACATCAGGGGTGCAATACATAAGATATACAAGTGAATACATTCCGAAGTTACAAATACATCAACAAGTAGTAATCGATAGTGCCTAAAATTGTGAGGGAGTTGGCAAGATAATAATGGATAAGTATAAAAACATTTACTGAACCCTTTGTGACACTCATTACCATAACATGTTGTTGCATGATTTGGAAAATTTTCCATGGATTAATGAGACAATTTAGAAAGGGAAACAAATTTCTCACATCATACTTAACCATCACCTCACATTGAGCTTGTATAAGAAGCAAAAATTTAGAGAGATATTGAGGCCTTGTGATACCATATTTGCTACATATTACAGTACACTTAAAAGAGTGGTTGAGGAAAATATTAGCATAAGAGGTGTTATTTGTTGCATTGAGTGAGAAGCTTCTCTCCTTTCAAAAAAATCTAAAAGGAAGGAGTTAGAACAAATCATTTTGGGCAATGTTTTTTTGGAAAATGCTGTAAAGGTTTTAAAAGTATGTGAACCAATTGTTGATATGATTAGGATGATTGATAGTGACATCCCTTCATGGGTTTTGTTTATGAGGGCATGCATTATTAAAATGAATCTATTGCAAAATCCTTTAACATCATTGAGAATGAGTACATGGAAATATGGAGGTAATAAATGAAATATGGAAGATGTTGCATAGTCCTTTGCATGAAACAACTTGTTATTTGGACTAAATATTATTTGGGATTAAATACATAATGACAAAATAATTCATGAGTGGGATTTATGTAACTATTAAGAAGTTGGTTCTAGATCTAGAAGAATCTAGGAGGCTTAGAGAGAAACTTTTGACATACATGTTAGACAAGGGCATATTTATAAGCACTTCTTCCATACATGATAAGGCCAATATTCCTCCAAGGAGATGGTGGCGATTAGATGGACTAAAGTCCGTTTGGAACATTTCGCAATTTGTGTTTTGAGCCAAGGATCAAGTGCCTCTTCGAGTAACTTTGAACACATTCAATCCAAAAAGAGAAACATATTACTATGTACATGGATGGGAGAAATTATTTATCTTCACAGTAATTTGCAATTCCCTTTAGTATGTAGCCAAATTTTATCTATTCTCTCACCCATGGTTTCATCCTTTTCCTATGTGCAAAAGAAGATGATTTTGGCATTGATGGTGACACTAGTGATGAGACTAGTGCTAATGACAATAAAGATTCATCAATAAAGATTCAATTGATGAATTTGATCATCTAAATTTTAGTGCCCCATGTGCTTTTGATGATGTAGAGCTTTGTAATGTTACAATAAGATAAACAAAGATTAATTATAAATTGCATGTTTTAAATTTTCTAATTTCAGGGATTATAGTATTTGACATTATAAACTTCCTTTAAGTCTTGAAAGGTAAATAATGTGTTTACTTCATTTTACAAATTCAATTTGTAGTTACATTATATGTTCAAATTATAATTATATTTTAAATTGCGTATAATTATTGAAAGGTAAAGAATGTGTTTACTTCATTTTTCAATTTGTAGTTACATTATATGTTCAAATTATAATTATATTTTAAATTGTGTATAACAATTTTAGAGATTACAAGTATTTGACATTTTTAGCATCCTTTTAAATTCTAAAGTTTAATATGTTCTACTTTTTCAATTTGTAGTTACACAAACACTATATGCCTAAATTTTATAATGGCATTGTGACATGATTACATTACTCATATATTTAATATTTTCATTGTTTATTGATTATGATTTTTAGTCATATATGTTGATTGATGTCAATTTTATTATTATTTTGTAGTATAGTTCAATTTAAATTGATTAAATTTAGTTTTGTAGTATTGTTTATTAACTTGTGGTTTATATATATAGATTTCATCTAAATGACATCGAAAAATTTGAATTTAAACCGAATTAAATGATTATTAAACTCGAATTTAAATCTGAATCATGTGACTTAGGTATAGCCTACCCCTTGGGCATTGGGTAAAACTACAACCTAGTGTAATATCCTAACATCATGTTTAACACTAATGGAGCATAAATGATACTGGGTATTTTGGTGATATTATAGGGAGATACAATCACTCTTTTGGTCTTGGAGTAAGACCTAAAGTTGCTTATGATTGGCTAAGGGTTTGTTCTCCTCAAATTTAAGGAAACATGTTAGCAGCCCAATACCTAAAGGTATTTGACAAGAGTGAAAGTTTGCCACCTTAAATACCAGAGTAAGACCTAAAATTACTTCCAATTGGCTAAGAGCTCATCTTCCTCAGATGTGATGAAACATGTTAACAACCCAAGAACTAGAGACATTTGACAAGTCTTGTGCAAGTCTAGATCCTTAAGGACCACCAACGAGTTATTTTGGGTGACATGATTTTTCTTGAATAATGTTGATGGGTTAGCCCATATTTACCGACGACAAGTAGTGATGACTATCATAACTACTTGTTCACAATTGAAATATAATAGGTTTTGGTGCACACACACGGCATATATAAGAATTTAAGGTATCACGAAAAAGACACAAGATGAATTTATAAAAAGTCATGTATTGTAGTGAAGGCCTAAAACTACTAATACAAACCACCATGAGCAACTCACATTTATAATAGCATACTTATATTTGCATATAATATCTAATAATGACTATTTTCATTGTCAATTTGACAATTAAATTATGATAAATTTTACTAAAAATAAATAACCTTTTATAATAAAAAATTGATTATTTAAATACTCAAAAATGAATAATCTGAAATCTTCCCATAATGGCCATTTTCATTGTCAATTTGACAATTAAATTATAGTAGATTTCAATAAAAATAATAAATTTTTATAATAAAAAATGAATTATGTAAATACTAGAAAATGAATAATCGGAAATCTTCCCGTATTTTGATGGATGCTATACCCACGGATGATACAGACAACAATTATAGAATTACTTGATTATGGCCATAAAATCCAATGTAGCAAACAAATGCAGAATCCGTGGATATGGTTCACATCATACGTTCAATATTTTTGATGTTTTGATTTCAATTATTTTATTGATCACAAATTGTGCTCTCATGTTACAATGGATCTAACAAGTATGGTTTTCTTTTAAAAAAAACTGTGGGGTTAGTGGAATGTTAAATATTTCCCATGTTCCACTTCAATTAGTGAATAAGACAATTGTTAGTGTCAACAAATTTTGTCCAAAGTAGAGGCAGGCAGGCAGGAGTTTGGAATGCAGTCACATAATTGAGCGTCAAAGAAGAAGTTGTGCCCACAAATACGTTACATACTATAAAACCAAACAAAGACGTTACACCCATCCAACAACGATAGACACGCTTCACGTTTAGTCAGACGATGCAGAAGTCAATTCTGGCACTGCCATTTGTTGGACACAACATTGACATGACAAACTCAAACTAAATGGACAATTGATTCCTTCACTTATCAGTTTTACTTCAAATAGAAGCTAAGTGGAATCCAACATACATTCATATGAGTGCATGGCACATTACAACTGTCAAAACCATAATATGGAACCCATTATTTGTGAAATCATTATATATATTTATTTATTTATATTTATAGATGAATTTCATTATTTGAAATTTATGAGTATTATTTACAAGTTAAGTGTATTATAAGTTAATTATAGTTCAAGTGGTTGTGTATTGGACTCTTATCCCTTCTCCCAAGGTTCTATTCCTATAAATGACATGCTGAGTTAATAATGAGTATATTGTTGTAATTGCTTTGAGCCTTGTTATTGACTTGGCCTTGTTACTTAAGGAGAATGCACCTAAGTGTGCCCAATGGTTAAGAATATGTGTTATCTCCATGTAGGTCATATTTCAATTCCAGTGGGGGATAGGGATGCACATATTTAGCTGCCACAGTGAAGTTGAAAGGGTAGACATCCCCTTGATGTGAAATCTCAGCCCAAGTTGTCCTATGAGTTATTGGTATATGTGGCTTGCGGGTTGTTGCATATACTCTTGGGAGGTTGCTAAGTTCCCATGGTTAAGAAAACAAAAATATTAAAGTAACAATGTTGAATGATGAAGGTGGTGAATTGCAAGAAAGTAATATGATGCATATAATTAATAATAACAAATATATTACAAACCTGTCTTCTCAATCTATCTTCTTCAACTTTCTTATCGCTACTTCATGCTAGTTTTTTCATCTTTTCATGTCGATCATATGTGAATGCAGGTTCAAATCGAAGACCATTCAACCTTTCTACTTGAGATATTGCAATAAAGTGATACCCACCCTGGCTCTCCCTTTCTAGTGATAATAGTTGTTTTCTCCAACTTTAATCCTTGTGACTACACAAAGAAATGGAATCAATTTTATCCATTTTAAAAACACCAAAATTAATGCAATGTATGAGAGGAATGTAACAAGCAACTTAGTTGAAAATTATTGACTTTATGAATTTGTTAAAATCTATTGAATATAATGAAATAAATGCATGAATGATTGAAACCAATGTACTAAAATCAAATGTATCATTGTAAAAACGATGGAATACACTATACCAAGCGTAACACAACAAACAACTCAATCAATTGTACAAACAATAAGGTTAATGTCTAGATTTATTGTACAAACATTGAAATCAATGCACTATCGTTTTCATCCATTTTGCATCTTCAACATCGAATACACATGCCTCATTGTACGCTGTTTTAGATTTATCCTTTACTATTTCTTAAATCAATGCATTGAATAATTTTGAATTGTATCATCAATGAAATCAATGCAAGCTGAGTGGTCATGGGAAGTTCTTACATATGAGGAGAAAGACGTAAAAGAAAGAGAGATGCCATGCCTTGCCTATGATCATTGGAGCATGCTTCTTCCATCTTCATAGGGGAAATCTCCACATAAATGTCACCGATCGGAGAGCTACTCTTGTCTCCATCACTCTCTGCAATGCTAAAGATAATATTATGCCTAAACCTTCAGTTACCCTCCAACCCCTTGGGCCTTTACCATAATTTCATTGATTTCATTACATTAATTATATTAATGTCTACACGACATTTAACAAATGTTGTTGGATACGATTCTTTTTCCATAGACATGGTATCAAATCAATTTTCTCTATACATATTATCATTTTTCAGTTTTAGTTCAATGTTCTGTTCACTACTGGAGCAACTTCTCCAAACTTGTATGCTCATATTTCCAATAACCAGTTTACCTCCATAAATATTCCCAACAACAAGACTTTGTAGTTGTCAAATGCCATCCCGTAAAATATATATTTGATTCAATTAACATAGATCTCAATCCTCTAGATTATCTAACTTAATTATTGATTGAAATACAAAACATTGTCAATCACATAAATTTAATTTATTGATGGCTTTCTTTCTAAGTTGATTATCTAGTCTAGTCTTTAGAGTCATATTTACATTTTATGTGTTGTGTGTTATTTTATTTCCAAGTTCTATCCCTCCTTCTATTTTTTCTTAGATCAATGCACTACGTTATTATTTTTCATTATATCAACACTAGAACCAATGCATTGATTAAGAAGAGCAATGGAAAGGCAAGATATGTGTTGATGTTTATCTTCACCAAAGGATTATTGACCCAATATTTTTCCATATTCCCGAGGGCGATTTTCACATAAATTCCATCACCTATGGAGTTGTGCTCATCGCCCTCACTCACTTTGATGCTAAATCTAATATTACCACTAAAGCATACATTACCCTTCAACCTTCTTACCATAACTTCAGTAATTTCATCGCGTTGATCATATTAATATCTACATGTCATCTATATGTTTCTCTTGGATACGAGTATTTCACATCATACATGGCATCAAATCAAATGTCTCTATATGTTTTGCATTTCTAGTTCCAATTCCTAGTTCAAACAATTTCTTTGATCATGTACATTAACATTTCCAATAACTTTTTGTACCAATAGAAATATTCTTGATATCCAAATTTGTAGTTGTTAGATGCCATCACAATAATTAGATATTTGATTTAGTTATTATTTATATTAATCCTCTAGATTAACTTAATTGTATGGATTGTAGAGAAAACAAATGTACCTAATGTACTACTTTGTTGTTATTCAATCTAGTAACACTTATAATTTAAGATCAATATTGAATCAAGCTCTCTCTAATATATCTCTAAAATAACTAGATGACTCATAATGGATCATTATATAAATTTCAATCTATTTTGGTACTTTTTAGGTGGAAAAATTGGAGATATTAGCTTGTTGGAGCCATTTTATGAGAAGTTCATGCTATGGTGATTTTGAGTCTAAATCCTTCTAGATCCCATTTGAGGCCTTAAATGGTTGTTTTGGGGTTACAACAACATGATGAAATATCATTCATATGGGGGATTTAATCGTCCAACATGTTGACCTATCCTTATTAAAATTGTTGTGCCATTTAGATCTCAAGCAATGAGTCAAAATATTACTGTTGCAATAAAAGGAGAATGAAGATGCCCACTGAACAAAACAAAACACACAATAAATAGATGCGTATAGCTCAGATAATTATAGTGTCATTGTCATTAATTAAATCTAGTTTTACAATAGTTTACATAAAGGAAGAATTCAAATGCATTAGGGAGCAATTCAAATCTACCAACTGGATCTGATTGTACCTAACTGACTAGCTAACTCATGGTGTCTTAATCAATATCGGAGTCCAACATATCAACTCCCAGATGTCCAACCAACTCATAGAATCAGTAATAACTAGTTAACTAAGTGAAACTCAGGTGGTAGGTGGGCAAAGACGCTTACTCCACATGCAACCATGCATAACTAGTGTTAGCTAACTGATTGTGATCGAACTGAAAGTAAATGGAAGCTAACTAAGACTAACTAGTTCCAACTCCAACTAACTGAAATAGGTTGGTGCCAGGACTCCAAGCGGCTCCTAAAATGTAGGGATTAGTCTAGGAGGCGCCCAAACTGATGCATGCACATGTAGTAAGTGGAAGTTAACCTCTAGCAGTGCTCCCCACACTCTAGTAACTGGTACATGTGGCCCCATTAGGCCAAGTGCACCCAAATAATTAATTAAGGTTCCTAAGTTAGGATAAATAATCTAAATTGAAATTATGGTCAAGGGAGGATTAATAATCCTAACAATCCTATTGACCAACCATGGTACCAAGCATATGTCACATCATCTTCTATTATGCATGTGAAGCTAGTCACATTTGTATTTTCAAGAAGACTCTAGCAGAGGGTCCAAAACCCTAAAATTAAACAGGGGTTGAGGCATGCAAACTTAACCCTAACCTTAGACGATTGTCACTCTAAGTTATATACTATGCCACTAGGTAAAGAAGGGGTTCTATTGTATTGCTACTATTCTATAGTTGAGTAATAATTTATGATTGGGATATTGAAGCATAACAAAGGAAGTAGAGGATCTTGTAGCATCCATTTAAGTCATAGTGTCCATGGAAACTCCTAGTAAGTGAATTTTCTTTGTACTTTAATTTTATAATTAAGAATAAAAGAGAAAGATCATAGGACTTACCTTTTAGATGGGGTTTTCCCATGATACATCTTGCATTCATTGTATGAATAGTGAGTTATTGCTTTTTTTCTTTAAATTTAGTTTTTTTCAATGTTTTGTAGTAATATTAAATTTCAAGACTATTAAAACTTTCTATAATAAGATATTTTAGAATATTGTAAGATCTATTGTGGTGAATTGTTCAAATGGAATATCCATGAAAATTTACGAATCATATTGGTATCAGAGAAATTTTCTTTGGGGATTTTGTGGGAAGTTTTAGGATCCAAGAATTAACGTAAGAAATAAGTTTTAGAACCCTAGCCATGGTGGATGAATAAGGTAGTAACAATCAATGGGATGAGTATGAGGATATGTTTTTTAAACATGGAAGCATATGTCACTAACATCTTTCACAACATGGTCATTCTCATGGCATCTCTAGAGAATAAGTTTGTATCTTTTGGAGAGTTTGGTAGCTCTAATTTAGAAGCTAGATCAAAGAGAAAATTTGGACATAAAAAAGACCCATAAAAGGAGCTGAAAAAATATCCAAAGAAGGGAAAAGAAATATCTATTTTCATCACTTCTTATCAATCTTTATTTAAAGTATAAGGAAAAGTATTGCAATCTTCATGAGATAAAACCATGAGGTATGCAATATTCATGAGATAAAACTAGTAGTTCTTAATAAAGGATGGGACGTTCTTCATCATCAGTAAACACAAAAGTAAATCCAATATCTCTCTATTACGTGATAACTAAGCCAAAAAATATGACCAGTTCAAGTAGGATATTTTTATTACTCTTCCTAAGAGATACTCAATTAAGAGATGAATTGGTAAAAGTAAATTCATCTCCGAAGAGATGCACTAAAGAGTAGAAATGTCATTTGGAGTAGATTTTGCTAGAATATAGAGTAGTTTCCCATGAGCCTAAAGTGCTACCACTCAAGAGGGAAGATGAGAATGCGATATAGTTGTTGCATGATTCCCCATTTCCAAACATTAGGATATATAGACAATCCATTCTAGAAGAAAATGAACTAAAGAAACACTTGTAGTAGCTATTGTAGAAGGGAGTAACCCAACCAAGTACCCAATATTGTGGCTCACCTATTATTATAGTTCACTAGAAGGATTATACCTGGAGAATGTGTATCATTATGGAGATGAATTAAGGTCAACCTTAAGAATTGATACCCTATTCCCAGGATCAATGACTCACTAGTTCAGCTATAGCATGCCTAGTACTTCACCAAGTTGGATTCAAATTGAGATATGACTATGTATGAGTTCAAGGAGAAGACACCTAGAATACCACCTTCAAGACAAGGAAAGGTGTATATGAATTGTTGGTAGTGCCTTTTGATTTATATAATGCACCAAATACATTTATATGTTTGATAGATGGTGCATTGCACCCATTTTTATATTCATTTATGATAGTGTGTTTAGATAATATATTCATTTATATCCCTACATTGGCATATTGTATCTCATATCTTATGCAAGTGTTAGAGACTTTGAAAATAATCAACTAGTGATAAATCTTATGCCATGTGAATTTTCTCAATAGTCATTAATGTGTTTGGGGAATGCTATTGGTGGAGGGGAACTTAAGATAGATCCAACCAACATGGAGGCCATCCTTCAGTGGTCAACTCATACAAATTTCATTGAAGTTATGAGCTTTGTTGGGGAAACACAATGCCTACATAATTTAATAACATCCTTTTCAACTATGGCTACACCATTTCATGCCATAACAACTAGTGAAAAGAGTTTCTAGTGGGGAAACAATCAACATAAATATATATAAATTTCAATGAAGCATGCCCATAGGGGTGTAACTCAACTGATGATTCACTCAATATGAAGGACAAGTTGTAAATTGAGGTCACGAGTTCAAATTACCTCTACTTACTCGTGCCTCATACTTGCAAGCTGTGTGGGTGCACCTAGGGGTATAGTGGTAGTGGACAAGATTGGACCCCTGGAACCCATGTCAAACGAGTACCATACCCAACCCATTTTTTTATTCCCATAGTTACAAAAAAATATCAATCAAGCACCAATTCTTGAATTTTGCGATTTTCCAAATCCTTTCAAAGTAGAGTTGGGTGAAAATGGATATGCCATTAGAGAAGTATTAATGTAGGGAGATAAGATGATATGATATCATCTCAAAATGTTTCATGGTGGAATCCTGAACTACTCTACATTTAGCAATAATCTCTATGCTTATGTTCAAGTTGTTATGACATGGAAAGAATTATCTGATAGACACAGATACCACCATCCACACTAACCACTAAACACTGGAGTATTTGCAGGTCCAAAGTAAGCTTCATCAAACCACACACTACAATTGAAAAGAGTTTTTATAGAAGTTTCATCTAATAATCAAATACAATTAGAAGGGATAACTTATAGGTTGGCAGACATTATTTCAAGAACACCCACATTCAATATCGCCACTTTGAGAATTATTATGCACATGGATCCCTTCACACATGATACACACGAAGAACCATACACAAAATATGAGTACTTTAAAGAGGTGTTTCAACAAGTATAAGGATAGGTTTCGATAGAATAAGGCGATAGTAGGGATGACTATCATCTCTAGGATGGATTTCTCTACAAGCTTGACAAGCTATATATTTTTAAAGGTGAATATTACCGATTATCACAGAGATGTTGACACAAAGTATTGGGAAGATAGTTTCCAACTCATAGAGGTATGTGTATTGGACTAGAATGAAAGAAGTTGTAGCTCAGTTATTAGAGGATGTATACTTTGTTCTTCCGACAAGCATGGTAATAGAAATTAAGGGTTATACCATCCCGTACTTGTACCTACTAAACCATAGGAGAGTATCTCCATGGATTTTGTAGTTGGTCTTCCAAGAAAAAGGAATGGAAATGACTATCTATTTATAGTGGTTGATATGTTTAACAAGATGTGGATTCACATGCCTTGTAGAAAGACCATCAAGGGACAACATTAAACAAACATTTTATTCAAAATTCTTGGTTGCACTTTGGTATACCAAGGAGCATCCTATTAGATTAAGATACCAAATTTATCAGTGACTTCCATACTATTGGTTGTGGATCTTGATCTTCCAGATTCAAAGATGTTATTGCTTAGTCGTGTTTGCACCCCATTTTTACTGTACACTCATCCCAGAAGGAGGGACCACCCCCCCCAGTTGGGGGGTCTAGAGGAAAATCCCCCGAAAGAAATTTTGGGATGTTTGTTGGAAAACAGTTTACGAGCCCATGGCATTGGGTGACCTATGGTATTTTGTCATGGTAATTCCCCTATAAAAGGAAATCATTGTAATATGAGTGTGTATTGTGTTGTAGCATTGTAAAAAAAATCTTTGTGATTGTGTGAGAGAGTAAATATGAAGTGCAGCGGGGTTGCTGCAGGTTGCATCCCTTCATTTTGCTAGATGGTATAATAATAAAGGGCTGGCAATTTTTGTGTGGATGTAGCCAATCTTGGGTGAACCGCGTTATATCCGTGTCTCTATTGTAATGTGTTTTAATATTTTTATCTTGTTTATTGTTTATTATTTATAGTTATTACTCTGAAGGCCTATTTTTATAACAATTGGTATCCGAGACAAAGGTCTATTTGGCTAGTAAACTCACCGAAAAGAAGGCTTCCTGGTTCGAGTGGGAGCAATGGCAAAGGAAGGAAAGTTTAGGGTCGAGAAATTTTATGGCCAAAACTACTAATTATGGAAGATGAAAATGGAGGACTATCTATACCAGAAGGATATATACCTACCCTTGGGAAGAAAAACAAAACAACTAGTGACTATCAAGGATGAAGAATGGGAGGTTCTTGACATAATGGAACTGGGAACAATATGATTGTGCCTGGCTTCATCGGTGGGTTTCAATATTTCGAAATAAAATACAACGAAGGGTGCGATGAGAGCATTGGCTAAGCTCTATGAAAAAACCTCGACTTTCAACAAGGTATTTTTAATGAAGCGTTTATTTAATATGAAGATTTCGGCAGGTGGATCTGTTGCTGACCATTTAAATGAATCTAATATGATTACTAGTCAGTTAATTTCTGTAAAAGTGAACTTTGATGATGAGGTTAGTGCTCTTCTAATCTTGTTCCCATTGACAGAAAGCTGGAACGATTTAGTCATGGGTGTAAGTCATGGATGTAAGAAACTTTGTCATGTGTTCAAACACTCTTAAATTTGATGATGTTGTTGGTGTTATTCTTAGTGAGGAAATGCGAAGAAAAAGAACAGGTGAGAGATCAAGTAATGCGTTGAACATGGATAGAAGGGGAATACAAAGGGAGATAGGAAGGAGCCAGGGTAGTCATAGTAAGTCTATAAAGGAAAGATCCAATTCCAAACTAGGAAATATAGGGTGTTGGAACTATGGTAAGAGAGGACATCTGAAGAAAGACTATAGAGCTCCAAAGAAGAAAGGAGACAGGAAACAAGAGATTACTTATGAAGAAAATGTAGTAGGTGATGTGTTACAAGATGATTTGATTCTTGCATTAGATAATACTAGTGATTATTGGGTAGTAGATTCAAGGGATTCATGTCATGCTACACCCCATAGAAAATTCTTTCTTGATTATGTTCCAGGTGATTTTGGGCATGTTTTATTGGGGGATGATGAACCATGTAGAATTGTTGGAATGTGTAAGGTAAAAATTAAGTTAAATAATGGAAATGAATGGCTTCTAAAATATGTAAGGCATATTCCTTCTATGAAAATAAATCTGATCTCAATAAGGGATTTGGGAGATAGTGGTTGTTTGTCTACATTTGGGAGATAGTGGTTGTTTGTCTACATTTGGAAAAATATGGTGGAACATCACTAAAGTAGCACCCATAATAGAAAAAGGAGACATGATAGGTATGTTGTATTTATGTCCTCATAATACTGATTATTATATATTTATAGCTTCCAGAGAAACATGTACAACATTGTGGCATCATAGGATTGACCACATGAGTGAGAAGGGGATGTAGATTCTTCACTCAAGGAAATTTCTTCTAGATCTAAAGCAAGTAAGTTTGGAATTATATGAAAATTGTTTATGGAAAGCAAAAGAGAGTTACATTTCTCAGGGTTGGGAAACAAAAGAAGAGTAACAATTTCGAGCTTGTGCATACATATGTATGGGGACTGACTCAGGTACAATCTCATGGTGGCTGTTATTGTTATGTTACTTTTATTGATGATGAAACTAGAAAAACTTGGGTTTATTGCATTAGACAAAAATATGATGTGTTCGCTACTTTTAAGAAGTGGAAATATTTGGTTCAGAATGAGACAGAGAAAAGGTTGAAATGTCTCAGATCTGATAATGGAGGTGAATATTGCAACAATGAGTTTGATAGTTATTGTTCATACAATGGGATTCACAAAGAGAAGACAACCCCTGTAACACCACAATAAATTGGTGTGTCAGAAAGATGAATAGAATGATCATGGAGCGTGCAAGGTGTATGAGATTGCATGCAGGGTTTCCCTTACAGATTTGGGTTGATGATGTAGATATTGCTGCTTACTTAATAAATAGAGGGACTTCAAGCAATTTGGATGGTGGAATTCCAGAGGAGGAATGGACAAGTAAAAGGGTAAACTATTCATTTATGAGAACTTTTGGTTGTGAAGCATTTATCCATATTGATAAAGAAAATAGAACAAATATTGAGGCTAAATCCAAGAAATGTACTTTATTGGATACGGGGTTGATGATTTTGGTTATCGCTTATGAGATTATGAAAATCACAAAATCATTAGGAGTAGAGATGTGGTATTCAATGAAAATGTTATGTATAAAGATCAGTTGTAGGGAAAGAAAGAAGAAAAGGAAAACACAGAGTACACAGTGCTTGATGAAATCAAAGAAAATGAAGTTCTAAAGGAACTAGAAAATAAAGAGCAGGAGAAGTTACATCATACTCCTACAAATGTAAGAATATCTACCAGGTTAAGTATACCCCCTGAACGATTCTCTACTTGACTGTATTATTTATTGATAACTGATTTTGGTGAACCAAAATGTTATGAAGAGGCAATGCAGGTACAAACTAGAAATAAGTGGGAGCAAGGAATGAATGAGGAGACGGACTCATTGGTAAGAAACTAGACTTGGGAATTGGTTGAGTTTCCTGCGGGAAAAATAGAATAGAATAATAAATGGGTTATAGGTTGAAGGAAGAAGATGGAGGTAATAAGCGGTATGAGGATAGACTTTTTGTAAAGGGGGTTGCAAAAAAGAAGGTATACATTTTGATGAAATATATTCTCCTATTGTTAAAATGAATTCAATTAGGACTATTTTAAGTCTAGTGGCGGTAGAATATTTGCACTTGAACAATTAGATGTAAAAAATACCTTTCTCCATGGGGATTTGGAGGAAGAGATTTATATGCAGTAGCCATAGGGGTATGAGATCAAAGGGAAGGAGAATTTGGTTTGTAGGTTGAAGAAGAGCTTGTATGGCCTAAAGCAAGATCGAAGGCAGTGGTATGTAAAATTTGATAAGTTTATGACAGTGTTGGGATTATTATTAATCCTCCCTTTGACCACATAGTCTATTTGTCTATTTTTGTAGCTTAATAGGTCATCATCACTTAACTAGTGCTTGGGGGACACATTTGGGGGACATCTACCACTTACTGCACCTGATTGCATGAATTTAGGTGCCCTAGAGACAAATCCCTATAATTTAGGAGCCCACTCTAAGTGCCACCAACAATGTCTAGCAGTTGACCCTATTCGATGTGCAGTTATGCTTAGTTATGCTCTAATTCCTATCAGTTAGATTACTCTCTGTCTCTCTAGCTCTAGTTTGCATGATTGAAGGGAGGTAGGGCGAATTTACTCACCTAACCTCTTCAGTTAACTAGTTGTGAATTGTTTTAGTGATCCGATGTTGCACTAGTTAGCTCTAGTGGTGATTTTTCTCACACTAAGTTAGCTCTGGAGTTAGTTCGAGTTGGTAGATTCAAATCCTATATTAGGCATTTGAATTATCATATATTTATAACCATTGTATTACATATTATGTATTGAATATGTGTGGATTAAAATTGATTAATGTATTATGATTATTATTCAAATTATTGGTCTCATTAGTGTTTTTGTTCTTCATGAATCATTGATATGAGTTATTGATATGCTTCTCTCCATTATACAATTATCCCTTTGAATCCTGCAAGTGTGATGATCCTATGCTTCATTGAATTTTACATGGTATCAGAGCTGGTATCAAGGCTAGAAACAAACCTCGGAAGCTTCCATTGATGCACTAATATCCAATTTGTTCCACATGAATCTTGGAAGTATTGTCTTTTTCCCTCTAGATTCTATCTAGAAAAGTATATCCAAGTGTGATGCATGTTAGGATATTTAGAAACTTAGGAGTTAGTTAAGATAAACTTGTGTAATATATCCATTAGGTAAAGTGTGTTTCTTTAGTATGCATTTGTAAATATTCTAATCCGACGGTCACGATATGTTCTAGACATAAAGTGATCCGATGGTTCAACTTCTCTTAGATCATACCTACCATTGATTTGTGGCTTAACTCCTGATTGGTCCATGATCTCTTTTAAAGACATGGAAGGTCCTTGTCTAGTTGATTGATTATGAGAAGCTCATTTGTAACTTTCTTTCTTTTGCATAATAAATTACTCCAAGTAGCCATTTGGCTGGTGTCATGGACTGTTTCCCTCTCGAGGGTTTTAAACACGTCAAAACATCGGTGTGTTGATCTGTTGATCTGTGATCTATAAGTGATTATCAAAGGTTATTTTTGGGAAGAAGGGGGTTCTTTTTTTAGTTGGTCAAGTTAATATCTGCCACGTCACTATTGGGGACATCTTCAACATTTTCTTTGATCAAGCATAACTTCATCATTCAAAACCAGTTTTCAGTGCCATTTTTTTTTAGACAGCCTAATTTTTTGAGCTCTTTGCATCCAAAAAGTTAATTTCTGTTTTTTCAGCCATTATCTTACAATATGGCTGCCCCTTGCGATATTCTACTTACCAGTTCTATCTATTTCTCATGGAAATCTCATATGGAAGATGTTCTATGAAGTAGATGAATTTTCAGAATTACCTTAGGGAAAGAAACAAAACCCACTGATGATGATAAGAAATAAAATGGGAAAATAGATGTGATGAATCTCATGGATTGATTGGGATGTCAATCTCTACTGATTTGCGATTCCACATAGCTGGAATTGATGAACTTGATAAAACTTGGGAAAAGTTGGAATCCGTGTTTAGTAAACACAATGAAATTTGAGGTCATAAACTTGAGAATGAGTTGATTTCTTTGAATCCAAGTAATTTTTCATGCGTTCAAGATTATTTATCTAAGTATAAAACTCTTAGACTCTTATTTGAAGAATATAATATTAAGAAAGAAGACAAACAATGTATTTATCATATTCTTTCCAAACTTGGACTTACATATTCTGTTTTTGTATCTACATTTTACTCCATGAAAGAATCCTTGACAGCAACTATCTATTAAGAGCCTTTGTAACACCCCGGTTTTGACCCCGTATGCATTAAATGAATCTGATGTATATATTGTAATTAATTGTGGTGTGGAGTTAAAAGGCAAAAGTCCCACTATCAATTTAGAGTTTAATGTTTAAGTGATTAAAATCGTTGCCGATGGTATATCGTGATATCCAACACATTATAATTTTGGCATCATGTAAATATGCATTTTAATTTAAATAAACCCCAACCAGCTATGTCCATGCAACCATGATGAAAAGGGCATGATTTTCCTAAGGATAAGGAGGGGCAATTATTAAACCTTGGGCCAATGGGGAAAATCCAAGTGTCAGTTGTTAAACAAATTTAGTTGTCACCCACCCTTTTGACTTACTCACCTTTCCTGTTAATGTAATTGTAACTTCAGAATGTATTCACTTGTATTTCTCATCTATTGTAACCCGGTGTTTATTCCAAGATGTTCTTGTGTCATGTCATGCCCCGATGTTTCAATCGGGAGAATCAATAATGTAAACAAGTTATGTCAAGTCATTGTGGGTAACCCTCCTATTGTCTAAGGGTTAAAGTCCCCACAGTTCTGGGGAACTAGGGTTATTAGACTCTCCTAGTGAGGTTGGACCTAGTAGGGTTTTAGTCATGTCGGGATTAGTATAAATAGAGACCTCGACTCTCTATTTAGCACACATCTCATACACACTCAAGTGTAGTGAATAGTTGAGGAAGAGAAAGACACTGGGGCAAGAGGAAAGAGCTTACTGCTTTCGGGAGATTGTCTTACTATTTTTGGGTTTCACTTTGGTGCTGATTCTATCTCAGAGGAAGTTGGGGGTTTTCTCCATTTATGGTTTCCCCGAGGAAAAACACTATGTTCATTGTCTCTTGTGTTTGATTGATGTGCTTATTGTTCTCTGAGTTTAAAGATCCTAATGATATGCTAGCTTAATGTTGAAAAACTAACATGGTATCAGAGCTAACCTGAGAAGAAGACACTGTGCAGCTGCAGGAACTAGGGATTCCTATTTTGTGGATCTCTCTCCATAGATTTTTCAGCAAAATAAGGGTGGAATAACTCTCCTCCCTAGGGCACATCTTTCTGTCGAAGTAGAATCCAATTTTGAGGTTTTCAGTTTTGGACCCAACACTGCTGCCAAAACTTAGGGATTTTCACAGAAGAGGAATTTTTTAGTGAGCCCAGGCCTACATTGATCTCCTCCCCAAAATCAAAGTTAGGGATCAATTTCAAAGAATTTGGTTGGAGAGAACTCCGGAAAAGCAAAACCCTAATCTGCTCCTAAACTAGGACTGCAAGATTTCAGCTTCAAATCCAGATCCGACATCTTGACCTGGTAATATCTAAATATTTTGTATTTCCATTTGAGGTTCTCAGTTAAGATGTCTCATCATACCAAGCTTGATGAAAATCTTGAGGGAGATGATAACTTCCGAGCTTGGAAGTATAGGATCTCCCTGTTCCTGGAAGAGAATGAGTTGGTCTCCTACATCCATGAGGAGGTTCCAGTTGCAGAGGGAGATGAGGCCAAGGCCTTACATAAGAAGAAGTTGGTTATGGAAAAGAGGATCATTGCAGATTCTATCAAGGATCACGTTATTCCACAGGTGTCCTCCCTCAAGACACCTAAAGCCATGTTTGATGCCCTAACCAAACTGTTTGAAGGGAAGAACATCAATCAGAAGATGACTCTAAGGAACTAGCTGAAGAATGTCAAGATCCAAAATGAGGAGACCATCCAATAATAATTCACAAGGGTCTCCCAGATCAAAGAACAACTAGAAGCTGCAGATGAAGAAGTGGAGAATGCAGAAATTGTGATGACAACATTGAATGGCCTCCCTAGGTCATGGGATTCTTTCATCCAAGGAATCTGTGCTAGGAAGAAGTTAGTCAAGTTTAGCAGACTGTGGGAAGAATGCTCTCAAGAAGAGGCTCAGATAGTAGCTCAAGAAGAAAATATGGGAAATGAAGATCAAGCTCTCACAGTACAGTCAAGGAAAGGAAGAAGGGAAAAGCATCATCACCAAGGTAAGCATTCTCATTAGAAAGGTTCATCTAAACTCAGATGTTATACATGTGATGAAATAGGACACTTTGCTAGAAACTGTCCCATGAATAAGAATGGATCCAAGAAGAAGAAGAACTCCAAAAGAAAACATCATGCTCACACTTCTGAGGATGATGATCCTCCAAGGAAGAGAGTAAAGCAAGAAAGTGAAGACTCTTCAAGTGAGGATGAATATGTTTTGATTTTCGCTCTCACAGGAACTGCCACTCATGGAAGCAAAGATTGGCTTATTGACAGTGGAGCTTCCAAAAACATGACAGGTTTCAAAGAATCCTTTGAGAAACTATCCAAACATAATTCACCCCATAAGGTGAAGCTAGGAGATGACTTACAATATCCAATAAAAGGTAGTGGTGAATCCTCCTACAAGCTAGACTCTGGAAAGTATATAAAAATGAAAGATGTTCTATTTGTACTAGGACTTAAGAAGAACCTTCTCTCCATATCTGCACTGGATGCAAAAGGCATGAGGGTTGCATTTATATATGGCCAAGTTATCATGTGGCCAAGAGGAAATACTATTGATGATGCAATAGTGATTAGAGAACAAGAAGGAGGTTTATACAAGCTGAAGGGCCATTCATAACAAGATATGGTCCATGACACAGTAGAGCCAAATGAACTATGGCATAGAAGGCTTACACATGTGCATTACAGAGCACTACCACCTGCAAGCAAAGCTGTTGAAGGTATTCCTAAAATTCAAGAAAAACATGAAGGGGTCTGCAAAGGATGCGCGGAAGGGAAGAATACAAAGAAGCCATTTCCAAGTAGCGAGAGAAACGCAAAAGGAATCTTGGAAATCATCCACTCCGATGTATGCGGCCCAATTTCACCAAGTTCACTAAGTGGGTATGTATACTATGTTTCTTTCATTGATGAATTTTCTAGGAAGACATGGATTTACTTCATGAAGAACAAAGATGAAGTGTTCAGCAAGTTCAAGGAATTCAAAGCTTTGATCGAGAACCACATAGAAAAGAAGATCAAGACCTTTTCGATCAGATAATGGTGGAGAATTCACATCAAATGAATTCAAGGACTTATGCAAATAATCAAGGATTAAGAGGGACTTGTACACTCCTTACAATCCACAACAATATGGAGTTGCAGAAAGGAAGAATAGAACTATCATGGAAGCTGCAAGAGCAATGCTTCATGATCAGGATCTTCCTATGCATCTATGGGCAGAAGCATCTAGAACAACGGTGTATGTATAGAACCATACTCCACAGAGAGTACTCAAGAATAAGACTCCTGAAGAAGTCTTCTCCAGCAAGAAACCAGAAGTTAGCCATCTCAAAATATTTGGCTGTCCAGTGTACATACACATACCAAAAGAGAAGAGAACAAAACTAGATCCTTCAGGAAAGAAGGGTATATTTGTGGGATACTCTGAAAGCTCGAAGGCTTACAGAATATACTTCCTAGGATACAAGAATATCGATGTCAGTAGGGATGTAACATTTGATGAAGACACAGTTTACAACAAATCTAGAAAAATACCTACTAAAGAACCTGAAGAATCCGAAGCTCCCAGAATTCATGATACAACCACGAATGAAGAAATTCAAGAAGAAGATCGAGAATTTGAAGAACCACAAAGACATGTAGATCCGCCTCAGGAGAAGAATACTCACAAGAGGAAACCTGAATGGGTATGAGAAATTATCCAAGGTGCGGAAAGACATGGGGCTCTAGAAGAAAATCATAGAGAAAGAAAGAGAACTAGATCTTGCTCCGGATATGTAGCCTTACTATGTGACTTTATCAAAGAAGAACCTTCCAGTTATGAATAAGCGATAGAACGAAAAGAATGGAAGGATGCGATGATAGAAGAATATCAATCAATCATGAAGAACGATGTTTGGGATGTTGTCCCAAGACCAGAAGGGAAGTCAGTTGTAACTTCCAAACAGATCTACAAGATCAAGCATGCTGTGGACGGTAGCATAGAGAAATATAAGGCAAGATTTGTGGCTCGTGGCTTCTCACAGAAGGAAGGAATAGACTATGAAGAAACCTTTGCTCCTGTAGCTAGATACACTTCCATCAGATCAATACTTGCTTTGGTTGTAGTAATGAAATGGAAGATACACCAAATGGATGTCAAGATTGCTTTCTTGAATGGTGTAGTGGAAGAGGAAGTGTATGTAGAACAACCACTCGGTTTTGAGACACATGATAGGGAGTCTCATGTGTGCAGACTGAAAAAATCCCTATACAGACTGAAGAAATCCTTGTACAGACTGAAGAAATCCCTGTACAGTTTGAAACAGGCACCCAGGACATGGTACGGCAGAATTGATAGCTTTCTATCCAGTTTAGGCTTTACCAAGAGTAAAGCAGATTCCAACCTTTACTACAAGGTTGAAGATGACAACCCAGTGATGCTTCTACTGTATGTAGATGATCTGTTTGTAACATGTATGGATGGGTTGATTGCTGATACGAAGAGAAAGCTTACTGCCGAGTTCGAAATGAAGGACTTGGGTATGATGCATTATTTTCTAGGTATGGAGGTGTGGCAGAATGCAAATGGAATCTCCCTCAGACAAGGGAAGTATGCAGTAGAGATCCTGAAGAGGTTTGGTGTTATAGCTGATTTTACCACACATGGTGAATCACACTTTTATGGCCTTCCCTGTCCCTATGCAGACTCCTTAGACCCCATGGAACATTTTTGTTCCTTTGATGTTTCCTTGATCATCCCTAAAAACATGTACACATTTCCATACACGAGTTTTAAACCCTTTATCGCGTATATACGCGGGTTTGACCCCTAAAACCGCATACATCAGGATGTGTGCAAAAGGCCAAATTATTTTGGAGTTTTCCTTGATGTGGATCCGACTCACTTGTCTCCTGGCCTTCCATATGCCTTGAGATCGCTTGGATTCGACCTTTCATTACCCCATTGAATAGCTATATACGGAACCCTTCGGATACATTGAAGGCATGAGGAATTGAGAGCAAGAGAACCATAGTCCATTGTTGCCGGAACTTGTGCTTGAGTCTGCATCCCCTTTGTCCCTTGGAGCACTTTTGTGTTCTTCCCAAGCTTATCTTTTGCTTGTGATCTTGCTATCAAGAGATGGAGGATTGAAGTGGTGGAGTCCCAAGTGGGGGACTCGGTTTCTCCGATTCGCAGATGTGTCGACAGAGGTTGTATTCATTGTAATATCTAATTTTATATTAATAGAAATATCTTTTCTTGTCCAATAAAGTGTGTTTGAATGAATATTTTATCCATGGATGATTTCAAATGCTTATATGTTATTGATTATATATGCTAGAGTAGAGCTAACAAAATTATATATAGTATGTTTGTCTTGTCTATTGAATGTCGAGGAAGCAATTTATCAATTCAAGTTGAAGTTGGAAAGCTCAACGGGGATCTACATCAACTGTTTGGAATAAGGTACGAATCGAGATCCTTTAGTGTTAGTTGTTTGGTTTCTCTTGCATATAGGAAAGGATTGATTTCTGGAGTTAAGCTGTTTGTTGTGGTACCCCAAGCCATAGGAATTTCTCTCTGTAACAAAATTGGCGACTCCATTGGGGAGTTCCTAGTAGTTGTCCTTTGGGGGTTTTTTATCAGCATTCAATGTTCTTGAATTGCTCTTATTTATTTGTTTATGAGTCGGCTATAGGGGCATGTTTTCCTGGTATTGTCTGATTGGTGTGAAGTTTGTCTCAGTTTATCCATTTGCCTTCATTTTTATACATTTCTCTTCCTGTACGTGAGTTTTTTACTCATAGTCGCATATGCCCTTAGTTTTTCCTTCTAGAGGAAGATTGATTGTTGCTGGGTGAATTTTGATGATTGCTGAGTCTCCTGTGATACTGCTAGAGTCTGTATACACCTCTGTTTCTGACCAGAGACACCTTTGTTTAGGGTAAATTTCTGTTTTAAGAATGTTCTTGTCATTGCATTTTCGATTTTTTGTTTTGGGTTTAGTGCATTAGATTTATTTTACCTTAGTACTTTGTGTGAGTGCTGTTTGATTGTGATTGCCAAGTCTGGGGGTAGTAGAATCATTATTTTGCTTTAGTATCTCATTTTTATTCAAAAAATCCAAAATATTTGCTTCTTTGCATCATTATGCATTGCACTTTGCACTATGCATGGTACTTGCACTAGGTTTGCTTAGAGAAGTACTAGTTAGACTTTCATATAGGAATGACTGCATTTCACATTTGAAGAAGAATTTTGAATTACATGTAGTAGCATGCCCTCTTTTTCATTCGACACAATGCATTTGCATTGATTGTTAGGGGTGCATTTTACTTCATGTTGTGTCATAACACCATTGGTTGCACGACCATCTACCTTTTTTGAGTAATAAAGCCAAATAAAATCAACGCTTAATTAAAATGGATTACACTATTTTCTTTGATAGGGTACACCAACAAGATTAGGTTTTAGGGTCTTGGAATAGTTCATTGTGAGTAAATTCTCCAAGACCACTAAACAACAACATGTATGTGTCTGTCCAGGTGATAGTGTGAAATTCCTTGGTATAATTAGCGTTTCTCAAGATCCTCCTCTTACAAGGGAGTTAAGCACAAGGTAGTGTGAGCGGTTATTGATTAGGATGACCCCTAGTCATAACTGAGTAGCACCAGAGATATTTCCAGGATTGTATTCGTACCTGGGGGCTCTTTCGAGAGTTTCGGGCTTTGCTACCCTGCCCATATGGTCAATCTTGTCTGCGACTGTCCACTTGAGCATTGATTATATTGAGGTGACCTTAGTTGCCTTACTTAGGTTATCAAGGGGGTACTTTGCAGGGGTTATTCTGTGGGTGTCCCGACCAAGTTGGGGTCGGACAGCACAGTCGCTATATGCGTTGAAGCTGAGGGCCACAAGAATTGGTTACGAACCTCCATTTGTTGTGTATGGGAGTCTCAAGCCTCTCCTAGGCGAGACATACCTGCTTCATTCGGGAGCTCACATATCCTACCCTTGTTTTCTTGTGATTGGCTTTAGATTGTATTGGTGTATGCTTTGTTCACGTTAGCTTGCCTAGGGTTTGCGTAATTTAGAGAGTATCTTTCATTTTTTTTGAGTCATTGTGGATTCAGGTGCGGCTCCTCATCGTTCTCATCGTTTAGCAGAACTTTCACCTTATACATCTCCTCCTCCTTTGGGAGAGAGAAGCAGACAGTCCAGACGGACTCATACTCACATTGATTCACACACGATGGGAGATCATGAAGATGAAATTCTTGAGCCACCTTCTTCACTTCATGAGGTTGAATAAGAATACCCTACCCCTGCATATGATCCTTCACCTGATATACCTACACACTATGGGTATGATCCTTCAAACAATGTACCTACACACTCTAGGTATGATCCCTCATCCTCAGGTCGTCGGTATTGGATGTCGGGAAACGAGACTCATCATGAACCTGCAAGCACTAGTTATGGTAGTTATGATATCTCTTGTATTCCTACACATGATTTGGTACTGCATGCCGAGTCAGAGTTTGAACCTAACACTATGCCTGGGGGAATTCCTAGTCACTTCTATGAGGAGAGATTTGGGAACTCAAGTCACATTACACCCTCCATCCCGACGGTGGAGGTCACATCACATATTCATCCTAGACCTAGTTCTAGTGATCCTATTTGAATACCAGAGCCTAGACGAGTGACTGTAGGGAATACCACTTATGTGATTTCACATGTCCCTTCATCCTCTATTCCTAGTTCTTCAAATGCTATTCCTCCCCCACATTCACATGGTCCTTCCGGCCGGAATATTGCTATGAGTCATGTGCGTACTGCTGCTACTCGCATCATTGTTTCTCAGAGTCAAGTACCTCTTGTTGTATCGGGAGGTCATATTCCTACTTCCGGAGGTCATACTGCTATTTTTGGAACATCTCTTCCTACCTATGGAGTTTCTCATGGGATATCTCATGGGGCTTCTTATGGACCATATTCTGGACCGCAGTATGCACAAAGTTATTCACCTTATGGGTATGGGTATCAACAACCCGCTTACTCTCCGAATTATGGCTTTGTAGCTCCACATAGTCAAGGTACACCACATTGTGGTGCTTCCATGCCACCCTATATGGGTCAAATGAGAGGAGGCTACTATGGCCATGGCCATGGTGGTTATGGTCATCAACCCTGTGTGAACCAAAATTATCAAGGAGCGTCTCATATACCTGCTCAACCTAGGCTCCCTTTCCTCGCAACGTTAAATTTTCCTGACTTGTTGAGACTAACGAACGATCCGGTATCTTATGACCCGGCTTGGCCAGCTGTCCCTACGAAGCTTCCCTTGGATATTCCTAAGTTCGAGGGAAAACTAGGAGAAGATCTGAGTGAACATGTTACTACATTTCACCTATGGGCCTCTTCTAACTCCTTACATGATGATTCGATCCGTTTAAGGCTATTTCAACGCACCCTCACCGGGCCTGCCACGAAATGGTACATAGAGCTACCTAGGGGGGCATTCGCTTTGTTCGATGACCTAGCTATGACTTTTCTCAACCACTTCCAGCTACCAGTGCATTATGAAATTGGCACTGAACTCTTTTTGACATTTAGGTAGGATAAATCCACGCATATCTCAGACCATATCCAAGAGTGGCATAGACGGAAGAGATTGATTAAAGCCTTCATACTGCCGAAGTTTCTCCTCGATTGGTTCCTTAAATCGTTACTACCTTATATAGAAAAGGATGTTTCTACATCATGAGTTTAGAACTAGGAACAAGCCATTTTTAGGGCACAGGAATTGGACTTGATTTATGCTTAGTGCGGTTTGTTATATGAGATCATTCCTAATGCTCCGTGTTCTAGTTTTGACCCTAAGGTCAAATCGGGACCACATGCCGATGGCATTGTTGGTTGTATGAGTACCAAACCTATGGATTTGGTTGTGAAAAATGCCAGTCAATTATCTATCAACCAATCTGCCTCGGGACAAGCCATGGCTTTGTCTCAACCCACCCAAATGGCGACTGTGCTTGTGGTACAATCGTCGGACCAGAAGGGTAACCGACAACCCGTAAGGAATAAAAAGGAGGGTAAAATCAATCGTAAGGGTGGGAATAAGAATGAAAATTCCAAATCTAATGACAATAACACCCAAAATGCTGGGGGGGACAAGCAACCTAAATGTAAGGTTAAGTTTCCTTGCAAGTTGTGTAAGGATGACACCTCACTCACTTGTGCCCTTGGATAGAAGAAGCTTCGAGATTCATAGCGCAGGGCCTAGCTGTGCTAACCAACCCTTTACCTCATAATCAAAACATGAACTCGAGGACCCATGATCAATCTAGTGGGGATTAAGATCCCCCGGAGGCTTGTAGTGGTCATGGTTGCATCTATATGGCGCGTGCTGCTAAGGTTGTGACTCGTGTGAAGGACTATGCTTCGTCACAACCAGACCTTGGAAAGGAACCTGCTCCACCTGAGAGTCCTTTGCATATTGAAAAACCTGTGGATAAACCTGAAGTTGCTCCTTGCATTCCTAAGGGAGTCCTTAAGTGTTCAGGGCACAATCCTAATGCCCGAGTCACCCAGAACTATTCTGTTGTCAAGGATTTGGGCCACACTCCTTGTGCGATGTCTGCACTTGAAGTACTTCAAAGTTGTCCTTCGCAAAGGAAAGATTTTCTCTTTGCTCTTGGTGTTAACGATGATAATTCTTCCTCTGTCATCAAATTTGAAACCGCGGGACTTCAGCCTCACTTGCCTTACTATTTGTCTCTCTTGATTCACATAGAATGTCTTAACATGACCGCCAAATGCACTATGATTGACGAAGGCGCTGTTGCTTCCGTGATGTCTTTGGCATGTTGGAAGGGTTTGGGTTCCCTCGAGAGTTCTAAATCCGCTACCACGTTGATTTCTTTTGATGGAAGATTGTTTCGACCGCACAACATTCTTCCTTCTCTTAAGGTCCGTTTGGGAGAGAAGACAATTGCGATAGAGGTCGAGGTGGTTGATGCGCCCCTTGACTACAATTTGTTGTTGGGAAGGAATTGGATGTACAGTATGCAAGTCCTAGCTTCTTCTCTATTTTGAGTTGTATGCTTTCCATTTAATGGGAATATATTTACGATTGATCAAATGTCATTCAAGAATTCACCTATTACTGCATCTTCGGGAGCTTCTATCCTAATTGTACAGCACTCTTAGCCGGCAACTGGGAGTGTGGGTGTTGGCATGTATCCATCCCTTATGGGAAGCTTTGGTTGTCCTGCATCCGTCCTTATGATAGGGTCTAGTTTCGGTGAGGCTTCATCGTCTGTGAGATTGATGTCTTTTCGCACAAACCATATGGAGGATCCTTGGATTCTTCCTACACCGAATCCTTCATGTGAGCCCATTGAAACAAACATGCCATTGCCTGCAACTATGATAGCATATCAAGCTAATCTTGGATCTATTGCAGAGCCTAGTCCTTCCTCTTCGCAGACAGAGGTCGGAGGACCCTTATGTGCTTCCTACATGGGCAGTGTAGTCTTCTCACACACATGACTGCCTTGATAGTGTTTTTACGTGACTTGAATCGTGACTGTCCTAAAGATAATTTTCCCACACCATTTATCGATCATATTTTGGATGAGTGTGCGGGAAGCGAGGTATTTTATTTTATGGATAGCTTTTCCAGATATAACCAGATACAGATTAAACCCAAGAACCAACATAAGACTGCTTTCATTTGTCCTTAGGGTACCTTTTCATATTGAAAGATGCCCTTCGGCCTTAAAAACACCGAAGAAACTTTTCAGCAGGCTATGACCTTGATCTTCCATGATCTCAAATCGATTATTGAAGTATTTTTGGATGACCTTGCTGCTCATTCTCGTATGAGAATGCATCATTCCTACCATTTGAGATTAGTGTTTGAAAGGTGCCACCATTATTTGGTCAGGTTAACTCCTCACAAGTGCATCTTTTGCATGAAGTCTGGTTTCTTATTATGGTTCATTTTCTCTAAAGAGGGTATAAGAGTCGACCCTTTAAAGGTTGAGGCAATACTTCAATTGTCTCCCCCGAAAAACATTAGATATCTTCAATGTTTGCAAGGCATGGCAAACTTCTTACAGAGATTCGTCGTGAACTTTGCCAATTTGACTAGAGGCTTTATGGGTCTCTTGAAGAAGGACACTACCTTTTGCTGGGATGAGCGAGCCCAAGATTCCTTTGATACGCTTAAGCAAGCCTTAGCATCGACTCTGGTGAGTAGCCCACCTGACTTTAGCCGTGACTTTCTACTTTATGTGTCCGCGTCCATGGAGACGATTGGTATGTTTTTGGTTCAAGAGGATGAGGAGCTCTAGGAGCATGTCATATATTATCTGACTTGGAACCTTATAGATGTGGAGATCCATTATTCCCATGTGGAGAAGCTTGCCTTAGCTACCATTCATGCGGTTCAAAGATTGAGACACTATATTCTTCTTTGCCAAACCTTGGTGGTTGCCCATGTCAATCCATTTCAGTTTGTCCTCACTAGAAGGATGGTAGGGGAAAGTATAATAAGTGGATTGTCATCCTGCAAGAATTCAATCTCGAGTTTGTTTCGGCAAAATCAAAGAAATTGTTGATTTTTGCAGAGCTTATATCTGATTTCCCAAGCGAGGAGGAGGAGGAGGCTTGTAAGATACGTTTGTCAATGAGCACATCTTCTTGATCTCAACTTTATATCCATGGTATGGAGACATTATCATATATTTACAAACATTGAAGGTCCCTACTCACCTTTCACGGGATGGACGACGACGGTTACGTCACGTTTCTAAGAATTACCTAATAGTGGATAACACATTGTACCGTCGTGGGGTAGATTCCATTTTACGTCGTTGTTTAACTCACGAGGAGGCTGAGCTTGTGTTGAATGATTGCCACAAAGGGGCATGTGGTGGTCATTTATCTGGGCTTTCTACTGCCCAAAAAATCTTGAGAGCGGGTTATTTTTGGCCGTCGATATTTAAATATTGTGTTAATGCGGTCAAGAAGTGCCACCTTTTCCAGGTGTTCGCATGTAATATGTGCTCACGTCCTGCCCCGTTACATCCAATTATCACCGTCGGTCCCTTCACTAAGTGGGGGTTTGATTTCATGGATTGCAACCCATCTTCACCTGGGGGGCATCATCATCTTATCATGGCTATTGACTACTTCACGAAATGGGCTGAGGCTATGCCTACAGTTAAATTTGACAGTGACATAGCCGCACAATTTGTATTCAACCGGATTATTACTCGGTTCGGTATTCCAAAAGAGCTTGTCACTGACCATGATAGGCACTTTCAGAATTGTATGATGGAAGAGTTGGCCTTGAAGTTAGGGTATAAGCAGGAGCATTCTTCTTGTTATTACCCTCAAGCGAATGGACAAGTTGAAGCAGTGAACAAATCACTCAAGTCTATTCTCCAACGAACCGTCGCACAAAGCAAGACCAATTGACATATTATGTTATATCCTTCTTTGTGGGCTTATAGGACCACGGTTAAGACTACCACCAGTTTTTCTCCATATCAGCTTGTACATGGAGTGGAGTCTGTATTGTCGGTTGAGTGCGAGATCCCTTCGTTGAAGCTAGCCATAGAGCTCTTATCGGACACTTCTCCATTGGAGGAACGTTTGGTCCATTTAGAGCTCTTTATGAGCAGCGTCGAGATGATTTAGTGGCTCTAGAAGTGAATAAGCATCGTGTTAAGGTCCAATACGATAAATTTGTCCATCCAAGGAGGTTTAGTGAAGGAGATTTGGTCCTTTTGTGGGATCAAGCTAAAGAACCCTTGGGGGCAGGCAAATTCAACCCCATGTGGCATGGTCCTTATGTAGTTAAATGTGTGTTAGAGATGGGCGCTTATGAGCTAGTAGATTACGAGGGGACGACCTTGGCGGAGCTTAGAAATGGGCTCTATCTTAAAAAGTACTATGATGATTTTTAGCCAGGGTTGACTATTGTATATTATTGTACAACATTTTTGCATAGTTAGGTCTTTCTTATGGTGATTGGGTTTGTTGATTAGCTTCCGTTTCTTATGGAAGATGTCAAGGGAGTCTTCCATCTATATAGGATGCGCGGATGGTGCAAGCCGTCACACTCAACACTCAGCCTCTGCTGCTTGGGTGATTTATACTCCTACGAGTCACGTATTGTCTTCAGGAGGCATATGTTTATGACCCTCTTCAAACAATGTTTCTGAATATAGTGCCGTTATCGAGCTTCTACGGGATTCCATTTTACATGGTGTTCTCTCTCTTGAGGTATGTCTTGATTTGGAGTTATTAGTGTCATAGCTTAATGGTTTGTATCATGTTAGAGATCCAACATTATTACGGAGATTCTTACATGTGAGATTGTTAGAATGACAATTTGAAAACATAACATACATACATGTTCCAAGAATTTATAATCAAGTTGCTAACTTATATGCTAACTACGTGTTTGATTGGCATTCGTTTCATAGACAATAAGCTCATCACAAACATACATTTTTACACATGTAAATAAATAAACCAATCATCATCAACGTTTTTCATTAAAACATCCAAAATGTGGTAATACATAGTGTCATAATACAAAAATGGGGCTCTCGAGCCACCAAAATATAAATACACGGTAGTACAAAATATATCACTCCTAGGTATCTAAGCCTGGGGAGGAGGAGGGGGGTTCTGATCGAGGAATGTCACCACGGCTCTAGCTAGCCATCTAAATAACTGCACCCATGCTCGTGGCACACCCACCACTTGACGTTGCATGGCCTCAGGCAGGTCCTCGACCTGCGCCATGGGTACCCTATATGTTAGCCTCATGAAGTTGGTATGAATGCTTTGGAGTGCCCGCTCCGCATCCACACCCGTAATGTCATCTCCTCTTCCCCTCTGCCAATGGAGAGGGAAGCCTTCAGGCCGCCATGGTCCTACATATGCATATATATGATAGGATGTCACTATGTGTTGTCACACAAAAACATGTCTTTTTGATTCCATATATCAAAAAACACAAAAAAATTAAATAACTCAAAAATTAAAAAAAAGGGTTGAGATTTGTTACCAATGTCACCGTACGCCGATCCAGTGGTAATGGCATGTTGGGGTCTCCCTAGAAATATATCCCCGCATAGGGGTAATCATTGATGGCAACTATCTGCCATCACCACCATGGAAAGAAATCAGCTGGATAGGTGTTGGACACCCTACCTCCACCCAGTCTGCGCATCGCATCTGCCCAACGTCATTGGGCCGGATCTCGAACCCCGTGAAGAAGAACGTCAACTCTAGGGCTCAATCCCAGAACATGCTCAAAGAAAAATGTGCTCAGTATGCTACTGAAACCGAAGTTTCATACTCTGCCCATCTTGCACTCACTGAGCTGGTGTTTCATGTTGCCCAGTAGTGCAGTGCTCCAATCGTAGACAATGGGTCTGATGCACTCCACTGCATAGAACATCAGAGGCCACGAGGCCTGGTGGAGTGAAGTTAGCCCTGCTATCCTGCCCAGTGTCAGTAGTATGGCCTTTAGGCCTAGCATCTGTATGGAGTTAGTTGGGATCTGACTCCCGACCTTCTCCATGTCCGGATAACAATACATGGCTATGTACTCATCGATGGTGAGGCCACCTCCGGGCCTGCGAGATCGTAGGTTCACCACTTCCCCCCGTCGGGAAAGTCCAGTAATAAAGTATATGTCCTCCACTTCTATGGTGAGGGACATCCCATCGATCTGGAAAGACTATGAGTCAGGGTCCCAGTAGTCTACGAGAATCTACAACAGTATTGGTTTGGCTCTTAAGCCACCAAGACACCAAAATTTGTAGAGCTCGCATGCACAAAGAGCCTGTTGTGCCATTAGATCACCACATACTGCTTCTTCTACATCCCCGTGCTCACTTTCTCTCCATTATAGAACCATATTGCATGTTTAAATCAAGTTTGGGTCATTAGAAATCCTTAAAAAACTTGACCGCGGCCGCATACGCGACTGTTTGCTAAATAGCTGTGTATGTACGCGACTTTGAGGGATTTTTCCACGTATATCCAGCCCTATATGTGGAAAAATCCTTGATTTCCATGGAAAATTGAAAATTTTACATGGAAATGAAAGAGAAGGGCATGGGAAATTACCTAGAAAAAATGGTGGCGGATTTCGTCGGCTGGATCTCCCGGAATTCGTGTTTGAAGTTCTGAGCTCAAATTGGGTAAAAATTTCAAATGTTATATAATGTTTTGAATTTTTTACTATTTATTGAAAATTTTCAAATTTTTGAAAATTTTTACCCCCTTTTCTATAGTTTGGACCATTTCTAATCCTTTTTTGACCGTTTTTTGACTAATATATGATGTAGGAGACCGTTTTGAGCGTTGTTTCGACCATTGTTTTGAGCCGTTCGTGCCGATTTCAGGTATCATGTCTAAACTAACATATAGGTTAGGTTTCACCACCATTTACATTTTGCATGACCTTATGACCATTTCATCATAACCGTAGGTACGAACCCATTCTATCTTGTCACGAAACCTTCTTGCTGTTTTAGAAGTGGCATGATTTGAATGGTAGAGATTGACCTTACATGGGTACCCTAGTTAGCTCCTTATTTGCATTTGGTGCCCATGCCGACAGTTTTGTCCATTAGGGTGTGGGAGTCCGTTGTATAGTATTTCCATGACATTTCACAAGAGCCTCATACTCCTCTTGATCTTTTGCTGGCCTATTTCCCTAGGACTCCCTTATGTCAAGTTGTAATTGCATTATCATGAGCTTTTCCTGCCTTATTGAGCCTTATGCCGGCTTCCCTGACTTTGAGTATCAACCATATAGCCCGAGCTTGTCTCATGTCTAGCCATGCAAAGCCATTTTATATAGCCTTTGTAGCTTGATTCCCTATTTTTAACGGGAGGGGACTTTCCCTCGAGTGTCACTATCCTACACATGTATCCTGGCATTGAGCATAGGTATGTTCCACTACTTGGAACTAGTTTGTTTGCCCATTTGCACTCGTCTCCTCCTAGTATGTAACTTTAAAGTAGTTTTATTCTTTTTCAAGCTTTTCAAATATTTGAAAAAGTCCAAAAAAATTAAAAAACCAAAAAGCTGGATAAGGAAAGATGTTATCTTTGGTAGCAGTCGAGTCGTGTCGCCTTCGAACAGAGCACTGTATATCACATTCATTGGTTGGGTTAATAGTTTGAATTTAGGAGATGTACTCATTTATCTGAGTTTATCTCCACTAACTGGTTAAGATTCCAGTCCCTATGGAGCCTCTGTCAATGCCTCCTATGTCGCAGAGATGTCCCAGTTTTGCATATCGAGTCTATGCTGCCTATATTCAGTCACCATTTGCTATTATGCTCTTGTTCGAAGGAAGTTGAAACCTGAGTCGGCCATTCCTCAATTATCTTGACTTTGCATGTCGGCCATTCCTGGTACAGTTACTGGTTCATGCACCTTATGATTGAGTCCTTCCACATCATACAGCTTTGCTGAGTACCTCATGTTGGATGATGGGGGATGCCTTAATGCCCTCCTTCCAGCATATTTCATCCCATCGACTTCAGATCATTTATTCTGGGATAGGAATCTAGAGTCATATTTGAGTGCCTTGAGACTTGCAGTCATCAGTGGTAGGTTCTCTTTCCATCGACAGTTTTTTGGGAATACATCAATGTCCCCTGATCGATGGATTCTCTCAAGTGTTCAACCTCAACACATTTATTCACACTTGTTAATTTGCACTCTAGTACCTTGATTCCCATTTTCATTATCAGTGGGTGATCTTGCGTTTGTTAACAGTATACATCAATGACTGGTAATCAGATGATGGGCTACTATGTTCGACCTCGACACCTCTATTCACATAGTAGGACATGTACTCATAGCGGTGTGGGTAGAAGACCTTCTAGATTGGTGGCATCTCATATATGCTACCTCCTTGATTGTGCTAGTGTTTATGAGATTTCAGCTCTTGTGACTTGATTCCATTATATGTTAGACATTTCCAGCCATTATAGAGATCCTGATCTATTATATATCTTCAGTCTTCATGGAGATCATGATCCTTTGTATATCTTCATCATGGAGATTATGATCTATGTATAATTGTACGTGGCGATGACCACATATGTCATATTGTATCATGCCTATTCATGGCCATTGTACTCTTATGTATCCGGGACTGCTATATGTATTTGCAGTTATATGCAAAGTTGTATCATTGTGTAGTGCTGATTGGATGGTTGGTTCTTCCATTGGGTTCTTCATCACTTCATTTCTGGGATGGACTTATAATGTATTTCAGCCATCATATGACCCCTCTGACCTCACACATTAGGGGGCATCTGTTATAGCTGATTTTACCACACATGGTGAATCACACTTTTATGGCCTTCCCTGTCCCTATGCAAACTCCTTAGACCCCATGGACCATTTTTGTTCCTTTGATGTTTCCTTGATCATCCCTAAAAACATGTAAAATTTTCCATACGTGACTTTTAAACCCTTTATCGTGTATTTACGTGGGTTTGACCCCTAAAACCGCGTACATCGGGATGTGTGCAAAAGGCCAAATTCTTTTGGAGTTTTCCTTGATGTGGATCTGACTCACTTGTCTCCTGGTCTTCCATATGCCTTGAGATCGCTTGGATTCGACCTTTCATTACCCCATTGAAGAGCTATATAAGGAACCCTTTGGATACATTGAAGGCATGAGGAATTAAGAGCAAGAGAACTATAGTCCATTGTTGCCAGAACTTGTGCTTGAGTCTGCATCCCCTTTGTCCCTTGGAGCACTTTTGTGTTCTTCCCAAGCTTATCTTTTG
>LPNX010347649.1:416795-445551 GCA_001517045.1 Pseudotsuga menziesii
ATCTGATTTTATATTAATAGAAATATCTTTTCCTGTCCAATAAAGTGTGTTTGAATGAATATTTTATCCATGGATGATTTCAAATGCTTATATGTTATTGATTATATATGCTAGAGTAGAGATAACACAATTATATATAGTATTCTTGTCTTGTTTATTGAATGTTGAGGAAGCAATTTATCAATTCAAGTTGAAGTTGGAAAGCTCAACGGGGATCTACATCAACTGTCCAAAATAAGGTACGAATCGAGATCCTTTAGTGTTAGTTGTTTGGTTTCTCTTGCATATAGGAAATGATTGATTTCTGGAGTTAAGATGTTTGTTGTGGTACCCCAAGCCATAGGAATTTCTCTCCGTAACATTTGGGATGATGGACTACAAGGCTATGGCCACAACTATGGCATCGAACCTGAAGTTATTGAGTGATGATTCATCAGAGACGGTTGATGCTATGATGTATCGTCAAATGATTGGGTCCTTGATGTATCTGACGAATACGAGACCAGACATTTGCTTTGTTGTGAACACCTTGAGCCAGTTCTTGACAGATCCGAGAAATGTTCACTTGATTGCTGCAAAGCATATTCTAAGGTACCTGAGGGGTACAATTGATTATGGGCTCAAGTACAAGGCGAATCAGAAGATTAACCTAGAGGGTTATGTTGATTCAGATTGGGCAGGTAGTGCCATCGATAAGAAGAGCACTTCAGGGTGTTGCTTCAATATGGGATTAGGTGTGATCTCTTGGTTTAGCAGGAAGCAATCCTGTGTGGCACTGAGTATAGCTGAAGCAGAGTATGTTGTAGCTTGTTCAACTAGTTGTGAGGTAGTATGGCTGCAGAAGCTACTGTCTGATTTATTCGATCTCTAGATGGATGCTACTTGATTACATTGTGACAACCAAATATGTGTGAAGTTGTCAGAGAATCCAGTTTTCCATGACAAGTCGAAGCATATTGAGATCAAGTATCACTATATCAAGGATATGGTGCAGAAGGGAGCAGTGAAGCTCCAGTATGTTGCGACGGAAAGACAGATAGCTGATGTATTGACGAAGCCATTGACTAGGGTGAAGTTTGAGTACTTCAGGGAGAATATTGGTGTTCTCTAGATCGAGGTTTCCTCCAAGGGAAAGTGATGAGTCCCATAGCCATTCTAACATGGTCAGAGGATTGGTTCCTGCCATGGTTAGATGTAAGGGCTGAGCCATTCTTTCATGGTGAGAGGATTGGTTCCTTCCATGTCAAATATGAGTGCTGAATGCCATTCTTGGGATGGAGGTACCTGGTCAGTTACCAAGAACACTCGGTCCAGGACTGAGAGAGCCATTCTGACAAGTAGGTCAGATGTAAGGGCTGATCCATTCTGTCATGGTTAAAGAATTAAGTTCCTCGAATGTCAGATGTGAGTGCTGGACATTCTGTTGAGTAGGACAGATGTAAGGGCAACTGGCATTCTAGTAATAGAGACACCTGGTCAGTTACCAGGTAGCTTAGTCTGGGACTGGGGGTCATTATGATATGATTGTAGGATTGGTTCCTACTTAATCAGATGTGAGTGTACTCCCTTCTGAACATGCATGTTGGATTTGTTCCTCGCATGTGTCAGACGTAAGTGCAGAGCCTTTTCGAACATGCATGTTGGATTGGTTCCTCGTATGAGTCGAATGTAAGTGCAGAGCCTTTTTGAACATGTATGTTGGATTGGTTCCTCGCATGTGTCAAATATAAGTGTTGAGCCTTTTTGAACATGCATGTTGGATTGGTTCCTTGCATGTGTCAAATGTGAGTGTTGGGCCTTTCTGACAGGGATGTGGGATTGGTTCCCACATGGTCAGATGTGAGTGTTGGGTGTGCCTTTCTGATATGATTATAGGTTAGTTCCTACATGATCAGATGTAAGTGCTGGGCGAAGACCTACATGGTGGCTAGGCCTACATCCAACATGAAAAAGGGATGGCTCTGTAGAACTTTCTATGATGAGAAGAATCATGAGATATCACCCATGAATATTTAGTATTGATGATCCAACAGAGATGATCCAGATCGAGGGAAGATCCAGATCCAGAGATGATGCTCCAGAGATGATCCAGATCGAGGGAAGATCCAGATCCAGAGATGATGCTCCAGAGATGATCCAGATCGAGGGATGATCCAAATCCAGGAATGATGCTACATATGATCCAGATCAAGTGATGATCCAGATCAAGTGATGATGATCCATATCGAGTGATGATCCAGATCTAGTGATGATGATCCAGATCGAGTGATGATCCAGATCTAGTGATGATGATCCAGATTGAGTGATGATCCAGATCCAGAGACGGAGATGACTTGAAGACAAAGAAGACTTGAAGATGAAGATGACTTGAAAATGCAGATGACGAGAAGACCCAGAGAAGAAGACCAGTGATGAAAATTGTGTCGAGAAAATACCTTCCTAGTTAAGAGGGAGTGTTAATGTAATTGTAACTTCGGAATGTATTCACTTGTATTTCTCATCTATTGTAACCCGATGTTTATTCTGGGATGTTCTTGCGTCATGTCATGCCCTGATGTTCTGATCGAGAGAATCAATAATGTAAACAAGTTATGTCAAGTCATTGTGGGTAACCCTCCTATTGACTAAGGGTTAAAGTCCTCGTAGTTCCGGGGCACTAGGGTTATTAGACTCTCCTAGTGAGATCGGCCCTCGTAGGGTTTTAGTCATGTAAAGATTAGTATAAATAGAGAGCTGGACTCTCTATTTAGCACACATATCATACACACTCAAGTGTAGCACATAGTTGAGGAAGAGAAAGACACTAGGGTATGAAGAAAGAGCTTACTGCTGTCGAGAGATTGTCTTACTGTTTTTGGGTTTCACTTTGGTGCTGATTCTATCTCAGAGGAAGTTGCGGGGTTTTCTCTATTTATGGTTTCCCCGAGGAAAAACACTGTGTTCATTGTCTCTTGTGTTTGATTGTTATGCTTGTTGTTCTCTTAGTTTAAATATCCTAATGATATTCTAGCTTACTGTTGAAAAACTAACATTTCCTTGTCTCAATCAGTCAACTACCAAATTAAAAGCCTCTGATGTTAGTTGGGCAGTTATTACTAGGAAGTGGTGTGTCGTAGGATTGCCAGTCATTTTCCACATGCACACTCCACCATCAGACTCATTTACCCTCATGTGGGCATTCTTCCATTTTTTTCTTATTCTCACGCAGAGACGGGGTTCTTCTCCTCACACAGAGAGCTGGGAGAGCGGCCTCATGGGCACGATTTTACTGTGGGTGTGAATTTCATGGTTGGGGGATTTTGTTGTGTGTATTTCTCTTCCTCATGGGTTTGACCGTGTGAATTAAATCTCCACGCGGGTTGTTTTACCTTCCTCACACAGCTGAGAAATCATTGTTGGTTTCCCCACGATTTTGGTTTGTTGTGAGTTCATTTTCGTTGGGTTGCTGCGGGTTCTTATTGAGTCGTTTTGGCCACGATAGGGCCAAGAATGAATTAGGATCAAATTTCCCAGTTAGGGCTGCATATTACACAAATTTTCACCTCGAGTTGTTCTGTGGTGTTTGATTTTCTTCCCTAGAGCTGTGAATTACTTGTTTTGCTGTGTGTATGCAGTGGTTGGTCTTTGTACTGTATTGGAGTGGGAATGAAGGCTTGGTATGCTTGACAAACCTGGTGTGTTTGGGAGCCTCATAGACAGAGCTAGAGGGATGGATTTCTTCTCCACAACCCCTAAATAGCACTGGAAGGGAAGTTAGGGCCTGAGGGACTGTGTAGTAGAGAAGGGACTACTTCCTTGTGTTGGGTGTGTGTGGGTGTCTTAGAAGTCAAGCTAGTTCTGGTGTAGGTGTCCTTAGCTCTTCAGTGAGCCCACCAGCTTAGCATTCATCTTTTCCCATCTCCTTGATGGCCTGATAAACCCAACTGTGTTGGCTTGGATGAGTTGTGTATATTTGGCTATGTGTGAGCCTTCCTAGTTTCCTTATTCCTTGGGGAATCATTCCCAGCTCGGGGGTGGCAGTGCTGTTGAGATATTAAGGATCACATTGGCCTATGGTTGGGTGGAACGTTGCAGCGACATAGATGGTTGCGGGGCATTCTTCTTCATAAGATAAGTATTCTCTTATGTTCTATCTCTACAATTGTATTTGATGTTAATGATGTTAATGAATTACAATGAACATGTTAAATGCTTGAATGCATGGTTTTGCTTCCGCTATATGGTAATAATTGTATGCATGTTTTAGTTCAAAGCATTTTTATTTTTTTTTATGTGTATGTTCATGGGGCTAGTTTCCCAGGTAGATAATGTTATGGTAGCATCCTATTCACCAGTCGGAGGGTCGGGGATGTTATAGTGTGGTATCATAACACATGTTGCAATATTGGGCCTCTATGGGCCAAGGAAATCAGCTAACAGAGGCAGGTTGTGCTTTTCCCAGTAGAGAAAAAATGTGAATGACAGGAAAAATTTCTAAGTATGAAAAATATCGGAAGGCTTAGGATGAAGCCCATTCGATATGTCGAATGACTTAGCCGAAAGTCCATTCGATACACCGAATAACCTAGGTAGAAGTCCATTCAATAAAGAACCCAGCGGAAATAAATTTCAAAAATTTTCTAAGTTTGAAAATTTTCGGTGGTCTCAGCTAGGAGGAGCTGATACATCGGCTAACAACCCAATACCCAGTTGACAGGGAAAACAAAGAGGAAATTGTTTCAAAATTTTTCTAAGTGTTGAAATCATTGAAAAACTTAGGCTGAAGCCCATCCGATATGTCGGAGGACTTAAGCCAAATCCCATCCGGTAAAGAAAACCACGCCAGAGGAGAAAATATAAAGGGAGCCAAGATGGTGGCAAAAAGGAGAAGAAGAAGATAAGAAGAAAAAAATTCAAATTTTTTTCTAAGTCGAGGAAATATCGGAAAAGTTTTCCGATGTCTCTCGGGAGAAGCTCTCCAAGGAATCTCAGAAGACGTTCGCTGAAGCGAAGCTGAGGTGTCGGCAAGGCTCACTTGAAGGAAGCCGAAGCGTCAGAAAAGGATAGATGATCGAGAAGCCAGAGTATCTGAAGACAGAGGAAGATCGGTCTGAGGCGTTGGAAAAAAATAGAGGATCGGTCAGCCAATGTGTGTCGGAAGATAGAGGAAGATTGATCTAATGTGCATCAGAAGATGGATGAATATCGGTCCGCAAAGGTATTGGAAGCGTTGTCAACTAGTGATCTGATACATCAGATGGCTAGTTGGGAAGGGATTTGATATGACAAAAAAAATAAAAATTAAGTTTTCAGTGGAATTTTTTAGCAGGTTTTCAGTGGAATTTCTCAGTGGAAAAGAGGGATTCCATTGGATTTACAGGGACGAAAAGGATAGTGGTTATTTTGAAAAGGAAATCCTGTTTGAAATTGTTAATATGAGGTTTCCTAGTCAAGGTAAGGATTTATGATTGATGTGAATGATATGCAACCAACAATTGTGTTACTAACACATTTTGCAGAATCATAGTCACCTTCAAGGGAAGTATTCCAGGTAGTGTGGTTTGGTAAAGTAAGTTGTGGTTCAGTCATGAGAACCCATGATGGATATGATGCTCGATATTCCTATGAACGTGCACAAGATTCCATGGGAGAAAATGTACAAGTTGGAAATGATGACATAGTGTCTAATGGAAGGAGATTCCAAGAGACACCGCTAGATATTGCAGCCACCATGAGAAGCTTGATTAAAGCCCAGGAACAACAGCATTAGTTGAATGCTGTTATGTTGTAGAGTTTAACAGACTCGCAAAGAAATATAGACTCTGGAAAGGGTACAGTAAAACCAGCAGGCAGTAAGAGTAGTACCAGGAGAAGAAGAAAGACTTCTAGTAGATCATCTGACTTAGAAGAATCTAGTGGGGATTCAAGCTATTTTTATCGCAAGGGAAAGAGAAAGAGGCACCATAGGGATCGCTCTTGGGATGAATTCAAGAAGGCTAAACCTCCTACATTTGATGGTGAGGTAAAGAATGGACAAGAGGTTGAAGCTTGGCTTCTTGGGATAAAGAAGTACTTCCAAGTTCAAGATTATTCGAGAAACATGAAGGCAAGGGTTTCCACATTCAATCTGAATGGAAGGGCATCCATTTGGTGGGAGAAATTCAATCAAGTAAAGAGGATCAGTGAAAGGAGACTTAAGTGGAAACAGTTCAAGAAGTATTTCAAGTAGAAATACCTCTCTGATAGGTATTATGATGACAAGATTAAGGAGTTCCATGAGCTGAGATTGGGACAACAGACCATGGAAGAGTATGCAAATAAGTTCTTGGAATTGTTGAGGTATGTTAGGTACATCAAAGATGAAAAAGTGAAGGTCTAGTGTTTTCTGAGTGGATTGCCTCAGTCTTACAAAGACAGAATTGAGTTTTATGAACCTAGAGCTCTTAAAGAAGAAATAAGGAAGGCTAAGTATTGCTATGAGCAAAGCAAAGGTAAACTACTTACCATAAGGCATGGAAGGACAAGAAGAATGAGAAGACTGGCCAAAGGAAGAAAGGTTTCAAACCTTCTAACTTCAGGAAGCATCCATCTCAAGCCGTGAGTAAGCCAGTTGGAGTGATAGGAGAAAATCCTAAAGATCGACAAATGAATAGAGGACCACTCCAATGTTGAAAATGTGGAGGACCCCACATGCGGAGAAGTTGTCCACTCGAGAATGAGAGTGCAAGGCCAGCTTACAACATTCAAGAAGTAGAAACAATGAGTCAAGTTGCAAGGGCCATCCGTAGGATTTATGCAGCACTAGAGTACTACCAGGCAGATCACCAGTCAACTGTGGTTGAATTTACAAGTAAGATTGTTGAGCAATCTGTTTCTATTTGATTGACCCTAGTTCTACTCGCAGTTACATTACCCCTAGAGTAGTGAAGATTTGTGCTTTTAAGAAAGTAAAGCATAAAGAATCTTGGTTAGTTCAACTAGCCACTGGAACTAAGAGAAAGGTTAGTGAAGTGGTAGAGAAATGTCCATTGGTCATGAATGGATTGGTCACTTGTGTAGATATGAATGTTCTACCACTTGTTTCCTATGATGTTTTCATTGGAATGGATTGGTTAGAATCTCACAAGGTAAAGCTTGATTGTTACAATAAGACTTTTGAATGCATGGATGAAGAAGGGAACCCAGTAGTGGTAAAAGGTATTCCAAAGGTGATTTCAGTAAGGCAGGTTTTAGCAATGCAGTTGAAGAAGTTCTGTAGGAAAGGTTGCTAGTTGTATGCAGCTCATATCTTGGAGGAAACAAAGAATGAAACTCCTAGGTTGGAGGACTTTCATGTGTTGCAGGAATTCAGGGATGTGTTTCCTGATGAATTCCAGGGCTTCCTCCAAAGAGGGACATTGATTTCACAATTGAACTCGTTCCAGGAGTAGAACCAGTGTCTAAGACACCCTACAGAATGAGTACACCAAAGATTCTAGAGTTGAAGATGCAACTACAAGAGTTGTTGGAGAAGAAGTATATCAGATCTAGTGTGTCTTCTTGGGGAGCACCAGTTCTATTTGTAAAGAAGAAATATGGTACACTCAGTTTGTGTATTGATTACAGACAATTGAACAAGGTTACTGTGAAGAATAAATATCCTTTTCCTAGGATTGATGACCTCTTTGATCAAATGAGAGGAGCAAAGGTATTTTCCAAGATTGACTTGAGGTCTGGTTACCATCAGGTGAGAATCAAGGATGAAGACATTCATAAGACAACCTTCAGAACAAGGTATGGACATTATGAGTTTGTAGTGGTATCATTTGGTCTCACAAATGCACCAGCTACATTTATGTGCCTTATGAACAATGTCTTCAACAGGTATTTGGACAAGTTTGTTCTTGTTTTCCTTGATGACATTCTTATTTATTCTGAGAATGAGGAAGAGCATGAAGAGCATTTGAGATTGACATTGCAATTGCTAAGGGAGCATCAACTGTATGCAAAGCTGCGTAAGTGTGACTTATATAGAGATGGAATTCAGTATTTGGGTCACATCATCTCAGAAGAGGGTATATCTATGGACCCTGAAAATATTGAAGCCATTATGAATTGGCCTACTCCAAGAAGTGTGACAGATGTGAGTTTTTTTAGGGGACTTGCAGGATACTACAAGAGATTCATTGGAGGATTCTCCAAAGTTGCACATGCCATCACTTCTTTGCAAAGGAAGGGTATAAAGTTTGAATGGACATCAAAGTGTGAAGAAAGCTTTTAGCAGTTGAATAATATTCTCACCAGTGCACCAGTATTGAAGGTTGCAGACCCAGAGAAAGATTTTGTGGTGTGTACCGATGCATGCGGACAAGGGCTTGGAGGAGTCCTTATGCAAGACAAGCACATAATATGTTATAAATCAAGAAAGCTAAAGGAGCATGAGAAGAACTATGCCACTCATGATCTAGAGCTTGCAGCCATAGTACATTCTCTCAAGATGTGGAGGCATTACTTGATGGGTAGAAGATTTGAGCTAAGGACAGACCACTGCAGTTTGAAGTATTTGTTTGATCAGCCTACTCTGAATGTTTGGAAAGTGAGATGGATGGAGTTTTTATGTGAGTTTGATTTTGAAATCAAGCACATAAAAGGAAAAGAGAATAAGGTAGCTGATGCGCTTAGCACGAAGGTGCAGGAAATGCATGTGACATCTCTCAGTATTTTCCAATTAGATTTGAGGCAGCATATTGTTAATCATACCACTGGAGATGAATTGTATGAGCAAGTAAAAGACAAATTGCAGTAGCAAAGTCTTGAGAAGAGGTATGAGATATAAATTGGAAGAAGATGGACTTCTTACTTATAAAGGCAGGATTTATATTCCAAATGTAGCAGAGTTGAGGAGAGTTGTTATGGATGAAATCCATCCAGCTCCATATTCTGGTCACCCAGGATATCAAAAGACAATTGATACATCCACAAAGCAGTACTTTTGGCCAGGAATGAAAAAGGACATGGCTGAATACATTTCTAGGTGCATGAAATGTCAGCAAGTAAAGGTTGAGCATCAACACCCTGTAGGTTTTTTATAGCCTTTTCCAGTTCCAGAATGGAAATGGGAAGTTATTTCCATGGATTTTATTACAGGATTGCCAACGACTTGGAGAAAACATGATTCCATCATGGTTGTGGTAGACAAGTTGATGAAGTTAGCACATTTTATACCGGTTAAGTCTATGCATAAGACTGATGACATTGCAAAGATCTTCATGAAGGAGATTTTCAAATTGCATGGATTGCCTAAGGCAATAGTCTCCGATAGAGATGTCAAGTTCACTTCCAACTTTTGGAAGGGGTTGTTTGCAGATTTAGGTACAAAGCTAAACTTCAGCACTTCATACCATCCTCAGATAGATGGGAAGACAAAGAGAGTTAATCAGGTGCTTGAATACATGTTTTGCATGTATGTGATGGACAAACCGACCAAGTGGGAAGATTACTTACACTTGGTAGAGTTTGCTTATAACAATGGATAGCAGGCATCCTTGGGGATGAGCTCGTATGAAGCTTTGTATGGTAGAAGGTGTAGGACACCAGTGACTTGGGATAATCCAATGAACAGGGTTGTGCTTGGTCCAGAATTACTCAAGGAGATGGAGCAGGAGGTTGTGAAGATTAGGTAGAATCTGAAAGCAGCCCAGGAAAGACAAAAAATCTATGCAGATAAGCATAGGGTGAACAGAGATTTTGGTGTTGGGGATCATGTTTACCTCAGAGTGAGGGCAAAGAAGACTTCCTTGAAGCTTGGAAGTTGTGCCAAGCTGTCACCAAGATATTGTGGGCCATTTGAAGTGCTTAAAAGAATAGGGCCAGTTGCATATAGACTTGCATTTCCTGCTAGCACTACAGCTCATAATGTTTTTCATGTTTGTTTGCTTGAGAAATATGTACATGATCCTAACCATGTGATAAATTGGGATGTGATTCAGGTGGAACCAGAGGGAGAGTTCCAAATCGAGCCAATGCGCGTCCTTGATAGGAAGGTCACAATGCTCTAGAACTGATCCATAGGGTAGGTAAAGGTGCAATGGGAGAACTACGGTCCTGAAGAGGCTACGTGGGAGCTAGAGGATGCCATGCGATTGGCACATCCAGTTTTGTTCAATTCTACGGAGCACTGAGGCGTTACCAGTGTAGCATTTTGTTCAATTTTGTAAAGCACTGAGGACAGTGCTATTAAAGGGGGAGGGGAATGTAACACCCTGGTTTTGACCGTGTTTGCATTAAATGAATATGATGTATATATTGTAATTAATCGTGGTGTGGATCTAAAGGAAAAATCTCCACCATCGATTTAGCATTTAATGTTCTGACGATTAAAATCGTTGTCGATGGTATATCATGATATCCGACACATTATAATTTTGGCATCATGTAAATATGCATTTTAATTAAAATAAACCCAAACCATCTATGTCCATACAACCATGATAAAAAGGGCATGATTTTCCTAAGGATAAGGAGGGGGAATTATTAAACCTTGGGCCAATGGGGAAAAGCCAAGTGTGAGTTGTTAAACCAATTTAGTTGTCACCCACCCTTTTGACTTACTCACCTTTCCTTGTCTCAATCAGTCAACTACCAAATTAAAAGATTCTGATGTTAGTTGGGCAGTTATTGTTGGGAAGTGGTATGTGGCAGGACTGTCAGTCCTTGCCCACATGTACAATCCACCAGAAGACTCATTCACCCTCACATGGGAATTCTTCCATTTTTTTGCCTATTCTCACATAGAGACGAGGTTATTCTCCTCAGGCATAGGTTTTGGCATTTTAATCACGTAGAGAGCTGGGAGAGCGGCCTCATGGGCACGATTTTGCTGTGGGTGTCAATTTTGTGGTTGGGAGATTTTGTTGTGTGTATTTCTCTTCATCATGGGTCTGACCGTGTGAATTAAACCTCCACGTAGGTTGTTTTTCCTTCCTCATGCAACTGAGAAATCGTTGTTGGTTTCCCCACGATTTTGGTTTGCTGTGGGTTCATTTTCATTTTGGGGTTGTTATGGATTCTTATTGAGTCGTTTTGGGCATGATAGGGCCAAGAACGACTCAGGAATTGAATTTCCCAGTCAGGGCCGCGTATTACCCAAATTGTCACCTCGGTTTGTTCTGTGGTTTTTTATTTTCTTCCCTAGAGCTATGAATTGCTTGTTTTGTTGTGTGTATGCAGTGGTTGGTCTTTGGACTGTATTGGAGTGGGAATGAAGGATTGGTATGATTGACAAACCTGATGTGTTTGGGAGCCTCATAGAAAGAGATAGAGGGCTGAATTTCTTCTCCACAACCCCTGAATAGCACTGGAAGGGAAGTTAGGGCCTAAGGGACTGTGTAGAAGAGAAGGGACTGATTCCTTGTGTTGGGTGTGTGTGGGTGTGTTAGAAGTCAAGCTAGTTCTAGTGTAGGTGTCCTTAGCTCTTCAGTGAGCCCACCATCTTAGCATTCAACTTTTCCCAGCTCCTTGGTGGCCTGATAAATCCAACTGTGTTGGCTTGGCTGAGTTGTGTATCTTTGGCTATGTGTGAGCCTTCCTAGCTTCCTTATTCCTTGGGGACTAAGTATTCAATAATGGGATGAGTCCATAAATTGTGCAAATTACATAGTTAACCACACACCCATTAAATTTTTACAAGGCCCTAACACCGGAAGAAGCATGGAGTAAAATTGAACAAGATGTAAGTCACTTCCGTGTGTTTGGTAGTGAAGCATGGGCTCATATTTCGGATGAAAAACACAAAGCATTGCAACTTAAAAGTGAAAAGTGCATATTTGTTGGATATTCTGAAGATGTAAAAGGTTATAGACTTCTTCAGCCACATTCTCATGATATAATCATTAGAAGAGATGTTAAATTTGATGAAAATCTCTTGGATTGTGAGCTTAACTTTGCGGGTGTGCCCTCTTTGGCCTGCGATCTCGATTCAGAGATTTCGCCTTCTTTTACTTCCAACTTCCTTGACAGGTTTCCAACTCTAGTTTCTGATGATGATAGTTTGAATGAAAATACACCTCCGCCTTCTCATGTTCCTCCATTTGCACAAGCACAAGTGCTTCCTTGATGGGTCCGTTCAACATGTGAAGCAACTAGTGATCTTGCCGGTGATCCTAGAGATCAACGCTGTACACGTTCTCAGTTTCAACACGCCTCTTCTATTTTGGCTAAAGTTTCCAAGAATCATGATCCAGAAACTTTTGCAGAAGCTTCAGGAAATCCAGATTGGGATGCAGCTATGGATGAAGAATATCATTCCTTAATGGAAAACGATACTTAGGATCTTGTTCCTCTTCTAAACGGAAGAAAACTTTTCAGATTTAAATGGGTCTACATAACTAAGTATGCATTAGATGGAAGTGTTGAAAGACTTAAGGAAATGTTAGTTTCCAAAGGTTCTTCCCATGTTGAAGGGATTGACTACAATGAAACCTTTGCTCATGTTGCAAAAATGAACTCCATCCGCCTTGTTCTTTCCCTTGTAGCCTTACATAACTGGGAATCCCATCAAATGGATGTCAAGTCTTCCTTCTTACATGGTGATTTACATGAGGAAATTTACATGGAACAACCTCCTAGATATGTTCAAAATAACTTTATCCTTGTCTGTCGCCTTAAGAAATCCTTATATGACCTTAAGCAAGCTCCTAGAGCTTGGTATGCCAAAATGGATAGCTTTCTCCTTGACACTATTTTTTCTAGATGCCTTTGTGACCCCAATGTCTATACCAAGAAAGTAGGAAACCATCTCATCATACTTGTTCTTTATGTTGATGATCTTATCCTTACTGGTAGTAACCCTAAACTTTTAACCCATGTGAAATCTAGTCTTAAGCAAAATTTTGAAATGTAAGACTTATGACATTTGCATTATTTTCTTGGTCTCCAAGTCTTGCAAAGTATGCTTGTGACCTTCTTCTTCGCTTTCACATGGAAGATTGTAAACCAGCCCCTTCTCCCTTCCAATATGGAGTCAAAATTTCTACCACTTGTACTTCCCCTGAAGTAGATGCCACCTTGTATCATCAACTTGTTGGTAGTATATTATACTTGACTCATTCCCATCCCGACCTTTCCTTTGCCATTGGTCGTGTTGCCCGTTATATGCAAACACCTCATGGAAGTCACTAGAAAGCAACAAAAATAATACTTCGATATATTCGAGGTACAATTCAGTTTGGGATTCATTACAGTATAGGGGGGAAACCTTTGTTGGTTGGTTTCACTGATTCGGATTGTCTCGATGATCTTGATGATCGAAAGTCTACTGTAGGTTATGTTTTCAGTATGGGATCTAGACCTGTCACTTGGGATTGTAAGAAACAACAAGCTCTTGCTCTTTCTTCAGTAGAATCAGAACATCAAGCTGTAGTTAATGCCAGTCGGGAAGCTTTATGGCTTCGACAGGTCCTTTCAGAGTTTGGATTTGACCAACAACATCCTACTCCACTTTGGTGCGACAATAAAAGTTCCATCAAGATTGTGAAAGATCCAGTTCTACATCAACGTAGCAAACACATTGAGCTACACATGCACTTCATCAGAAATCTTGTTCATGATCGTGTTCTTGAAGTGCTCTATTTCCCTACAGATGATCAAGTTGCAGACATCTTCACCAAGTCTCTTACAGAAGCAATTTTTTCTAAACTTTGATCTATGCTAGGAGTTCAGGAATGTGTCATTAAAGGGGGATAGGCTCTAATGCCTCCTTCCTTCTCCTAATAGTGTCACTTTTGTAAATCCTTCAATCCTATCCCAAGTTGTTCTTGAGGGGGGGTGTTAGGATATTTAGACACTTAGGAGTTAGTTAAGATCAACTTGTGTAATATATCCATTAGGTAAAGTATGTTTCTTTAGTATGCATTAGTATGCATTTGTAAATATTCTAATCTAACGGTCACGATATGTTCTAGACATAAAGTGATCCAACGGTTCAACTTCTCTTAGATTATACCTACCATTGATCCATGGCTTAACACTTGATTGGCCCATGATCTCTATTTAAAGAGCATGGAGGGTCCTTGGCTAGTTGCTCGATTATGAGAAGCTTATTTGTAACTTTCTTTCTTTTGCATAATAAATTGCCCCAAGTAGCTATTTGACTGGGGCCATGGACTATTTCCCTCTCGAGGGTTTTAACCACATCAAAACATCGGTGTGTTGATCTGTGATCTATTTGTGTGAATGGCTATTCTTGGTTTTTGGTATTTTGGGGGTACCCTGTGTATCCAAACAATGCACCCAATGAAAGTGCACATGTCGAAGCAAAGAGTGTTTGGTTTAATTTGATTCAAATTGAATTGTTTTTGCTGGTACAACTTCAATATGGATTTCAAATCAGTTCCTCCTCTATCACCATTCCATTATGCCGAGTGAAATTGAAGATGGTTGCATATATTGAGATCCATGATGTCTTTGATGTGTCTTGTAGCTAGTAAAGAATCTATTGGGGCCTGGAAATTCGCAGGCGACAATAGTAAGGGATTCTCCCCAATCAACGTTCCCAACTAGCCCGTTGACTGTTTGGTATAGGGAATCCATCCGGTTTACGGTCCGGCTACCGTAGGTCAAGCAACAAAACAAAGGTTTTACCGGTTGCAGCCCAGTCCACCGAGTTTTTGTATTTTTTGACTTAAAGTATAAAATGAAAAGGCCTAATTAACAATGCAGGATGATAAGGATGCGGGGAGGATCACAATGTGATGCGCAGGTTCTTACCTCTCATCTTAGGCTCACAAGCATCTGCATCACATATGCAAGAATGAAACAAACTAACTCTCCATCTAACTACCTATCTATCCACCTATCCCCGGGGAGCCAGAATATGATTTATTGATGAGTAATGTGGATTATTTATGTATTATAAACAGAAATTACAGATAGCTGATATTTTCTCTACAACACATGAAAGATTAAAGATATTTCAACAATCAGATAGCCAACTGTTTCATAAGCAGCATACATTACTCATAGTGGAAATCTTCATGAAATAAACCGGAAAACATTCATACAAGAACATAGGTTCAATGAGTTAGAACGGTCTCACAGTTAATGGACATAAAGCTGAAAACGAAATAGTTCCTCTTCAACAAATCCATAGCACAACATTTGAATATTCCACTAAGCTTTCTCCAATAGGAAAACTGTAATTTTTATTGCAAAAGGAAATAGTTCTTCTTACAATATGGCTTCACTAGTCTCACTGGGAAAAAGCCCTTCTTTCTTCTAAGTCTTTTACATTTATACAAAAAGGGTCAGACTGTTGGGCTGCCCAAAGTGGCCTTTGGGCTTCCCAACCTCTCATCTCCCAACGTTCTATTTTTCTTAAATGTTTTACAAAAATTAGTTACAAATTATAATGATGACTGAACCTTCATGAGGAAGGGCCCACTTGACTATCCAAAAACTTCCTTCACGCGGTAGCCTCATTAATGATGCCTTCAAAAGTACAAGGTTCTAAAAACTGAATATTCATCTCAAATTTCTCAGCTTGTTTCTTGATAGTCTCGACCCTGGGCATACTCAATTGGAGCTAATCTTCTAGAAGCAGTACACTGACGGCTGGGTGATCTACTTGGCTTCTCAAGATCAGATCATCCATGGCTTTCATATCCTGTACCTTAGCTTCTTCCTCTTGGAATCTCTTCTGCAATAGCTCCACAAAGGCATCGTGATCTAGGAAAACTTCAAGCCTCTCCTCCACTTTTATCTGGCACCGGTTGTATGTATTGAGAAGTCTTCTGAAGAATTCGGTGCATAATCCCCTTGTCTTCTTTACTGCCTTCTTGAAGTCTTCAGCAGTATTTATAGAAAACTCCACTAGGTTATAGTCCCGTTTGAGAGCCTGCTGGTATTTTGCCGGTAGCTCTGCTGGGTTTTCCTCGTTGTTATCCAACCTTGCCATTCGTACAGTCAGGACCTCTAGGATGTCCTGGGACCTATCCACAAAGAAGGATGCAGTTTCCAGGATCTCCTCCAATCGACCGTCGATCTGCAGCACTTTACACCTTTCTTTTTCAACAGCAGTTTGCAGCTGCAGCATCTTAGTTTTCTGGGTCAATACATGCTGCTTGAGAGGCTGAAGATCGACTTGCTGTTCTCTGGCTACTTCCAAAGTAGTGGTCAAAGAAGAGATCTACTCCTGATGTTCCTTTCTCAGTTCTTGAGTGTGCATATCATTTCCCTGCAGGAGGATCTTCAACTCGTCTTCTAGCTCCTCCACCTTTGTCAGTAGCTGACCCTTCTCGGTCTTTAGATCTTGGCATTCCTTCTACACTTTCTCTAGGGCCTCCTGGGATGTTTCCTTGACTTGTATTTCCACCTGGAGGGCCCGCATATCAGCTTTTGAGGATTTCATTTCCCTTTGCATGTATTCATATTTCCTCTTGAGCCTGTTGATATCTTCGCTCTCATGCCTCAGTGTATCTTTCAACTGAGCAGAGGATTTCTTGGATTGTTCTATGTCCTTCATGATCTTGTCTACATTGTCCTCTGAGGCATAAAGAAAGGCAGATCCGGCTCTCAGGGTGAATCTTGGATCTAGGTCTGTCCCTAGCATAACAGCAGTATCTGTTATCATTTTACCAGGTAGACCTTCCGCCTCAACTTTCTTTTCTATCCTCTTTATTATTCGTTTTGTTGCCCTATCATAATATACAGTGTTGAAATCAGGGATTTCCTTTCCCTTTTCCTGTAGAAATGGGACCAACTTGAGTGAGGGGACCACAGGTGTGCTAGCAGCGGGTATTTGGGGGTCCTAGACTTCTAGATTTTCCATCTCCTGGGTCTGCCCTGCAGCTATATCAGTGGCTGAGTGCTCTGTTTTAGTTTGTGTCAGCTTCTTTGCTTTCTGCTTTTGTAGCTCTTCATCGAGCTTTCTTTTAGCTTCTTCAGCTTATTTTCTAGCTGCTTCCTCTGCTTTCTCTGTAGCTTCCTGAGCAACTCTTCTTTCTTCTTCTGAAAGAAGTCATTCTATAGCTTCTTTTTCCAACCTCTGGGCTTCTTCATTTCTCTTTTTGGCTTCTTCTTCAGCCTTTGCCTGGTCATCCCCCTTCCCACATTTGGTGGTGATCTTTTTCTTGAATCTTCTCATTAGCATTGTCATGTTTGGGGCATTTCTGAAGACAGATTCTTCCCTGTCAAAATGGTGGGTATAATCGAAGTGCACCTTGTGTTCTTTACAATGCTCAGTAACCTTTCCTTGGGAGTCATTTCTGCGGTAGGGCATCTGCCCAAAATGGAAATTCTCCAACTCCCCTATGAATTCAGCAGCTTGTTTCACCTTGGTGAATTTGTAGCTTCCTAGCTTGAATGGCAAAGGAGGGTAGGAAGTCTTCTTATGTTCGAACAGAAAACTGCCTATTCCATCTATGAATACTTGTCTGACTGCCTCCTTGTGGACTATGTAATCAGTTGCATATTTGGGCAGCAGTGAAGGTCTTCTTGATCCTCCAAACATCCTCAAGTACATGCCATTTTCAGTTAAGAAATAATCCGCATATTCTTCTATCACTTGCATAGTTTCTTCCGACATACAGTCACACTCCTTCCGGAAAATGAGTGTGTATAGTGGCATAATGAAGTGCTCACATACTTCTCTGTAATGGCTATGGTACTAGTGAGCCCACAACGGTCTATAAGCGGCATAAATAGGCATTCTTTCCCTATCCCAGATGCACCTGAGACCGGGGAAAGCCTGGTTGCACAATATGCAGTCTATTAATATTGAACTCATGTAAAATTCTGATCTTTTCTTGGACTCTCCCTCTAAGGGTGAGGTCAAGCAAGAATAAAGACTGCTGGATACCATGTTGGCCCAATTGAAGACTGTGCCTTGGGTTGCCACATGAAAAATAATTGGTATCCATTCAAGTTTGAAGAGTTTGCCGTGAGCTCTCCCAAAGATCCTATTAAGCATCAGAGCGATAAATCTGTAGGGAGCCCTCAGGCTCGCTGTATCATACTCACTAGTCGGTCTGTATCGATAATGCTTTCCTTGCAACATCATTCTCCTAAGAGTTTCCACCAGGTCCATTATGATGCTGTTCAGCCAATCATCGGATAAGAAAACCTGGGCTTCTGGCAGGTGATAAGACAACGCCACATATCCAGGGCTAAATGCAGCATATCCCTATCCTTCAACATTTCCCATGATCATTGTAGTTGTGTCTACTCGGGGCAGAATCCAGCCAATTACCTCAGAGCATGGGAACAGCTCTAGTCTGGTGGCAACTTTCATGAGAGAAGATTTCTCTATGTTAGCATAGATGGATTCTTCTTCGAGGCCCATGCCGGGAACCTCCCTACGGGAAATCAATCTATATATTTCACCCCATTTGTACTCAGGCTCAACACCAGAAACACATTGAGTGTCTTCATATATGTACTCGGTCTTTGTGACAACCTCTACTTCTGGTTCTTCTTCGACCGCAGGGGCCTTCTTCTTCTGCCTCTTGGACATTGTGAGTTCTTCCTGCCATGTATAACATCGTGACATTAAGCAATTTCAAGTTGCAGACATTTACAAGACACTGTGCAGCATTTTATTCTTACTATGTGTACCATGACAGCAACTGGTTTATGACGCTAGGATATAATCCCTTTGGGCTGAATAATCAAACTAGTATGCCTTACTGTGCAATGTTCCATTTTTTTCTATGTATAATATGATAGTGATCAGTGCAACAAATGCATGCATTGTACAGCCCTAAAATTCCCTGACTATCAGAACTTCTGAACCCAATGTGCAGTATTCCATGACCTTATCTATATCTAGCATGAAGCAAACTTAGTCCTGTGCAATAAAATGAGCAATCTACTACTGCTGCATGATACTAAACAATTTATCAACCATATTTGAGCCAGCATAAAATCTACATCACTACGCAATGTGCCATTTTCCTGTGTCTAATGTGATAGCAAGCGGTGAAGAAAATGCATGCATAAAATCTACATCACTATGCAATGTGCCATTTTCCTGTGTACAGCCTAAAAATACCTTAACCATCAGAACCATTAAAATGCAATGTGCAGTGTTCAGCAGTTTAGTCTGTGTATATCAACAAAGGAGATAATTTAGAGTAGTTATATGCAGTATGCTTGTGAGAGTCTCATGCATTTTATAATAACAAACATTTTAACAATGAATAGCCTAGCCGGACTAGAATCAACAAGGACTCATGCAGTTCGCGGGAGAAAATTTACATTAAGCCGACTACACATTTCACTCTCTGCGGGTATTATTATCACTCTTCTGCACATGACGCTTCCATCAAAACCACTACCCATGTTCTTTTCAGTTAACGAACTACAATAGTGGCATATCCCTTCTAACCGACTAGGGTTTCTAACGATCGAGCCCAAATGGACTGCGCGGGACGGCGTGAGCAACACAGGCTAGGGTTCGAGAAAACATGCAATATGAACCTTGAACAAAAGGAGGAACTACCAAAAACTACAGAAAAATCACAACAAAAACTCCCCCTACACTTCATTATCACACATTGGGCGGCTTGGTGCAGGCGGCGTAATGACCGCCTGCACCAAACCCCCACCCACCATGCGCAAGCTTGCGCACCAACAACCGCGGGTGGAAAAAATGCTTCATAGGTTGAAAATGCCAGTGCTAGCAGTCAAAATAACCCCCCCCCTATTATATACGCATACATCTAACGGGGCAAAAGAAACCACTGTAACTAAGACTAACCGCATCAATCCTTAACACATGCTTCAAAAGGAACGGGAGAAGGTGAATAAACCTACCTGACACCGACGTATCCGGTGTGGAGAGGTCTAGAAAGCCTTGTGGTGGAGACACCTGTACTGAGGGTACCGCAAATGATGAACTGGGTGACAGCATGACAACGACGTGTGCGACAGTTAGAAAAAATACGATAGAATAATACCTTGCCTCCCTGTGAATATATAGATATGGCCCGCACGTGGGAAAACTCAACGGATCGGATGGGAATCAACTTCGGATCGGGAGGCAAAGTGCTGCTCCTTCCGCAATGGTGGAAAGCGATAGCATAAAACCATCCGCAACGATAGGCAAGGCCAAAAACTAACGGTCGGACGTCGGAGGCCCTTTTGGGTCGGAAGCCGAAAGCTTAAATTCTTCCGCAACGGCGGAAACTCATAACATAAACACCGTCCGTAAAGTTCAAGTCAGAAACCAAATGACTATACGTCGGAAGCCTAACAATTTTCCCATCTGCAACATCGGGACCTCAAAGCTCAACCCCGTCCACAACGGTGGAGAGAGTGATGGTAAAAGGCTCCGATACAAAGCCAAAAGCATCCGAATCACATGAATCGGGAAGAAAGGGAGAACCCGTCCGCAACGGCGAAAGACCAAACGACAAATCCTTCCGCAACGGTGGAGAAAAGACCAAATAACTTCCGATTCAGGTAGCTTCGAAGGTGCTCAAAGGTAACGATCAGGCTCGATAAAAAAGGAAACCTTTCAGTGCTAGAGAGATATTCAAACAGGTGATAAACCAATTCAGCATAAGAAATCCTTTCTGAAATCTCCCTGGCCAAATCAAAGCATAAAATCAAGCTAGTCCAAGCGAAAGGAGGGTCCTAAAATTTTTGGAATTTTGGGAAAATTGTTGCAGCTGCAACAATTGGCGACTACCTGGTGAACCCCAGATCTCTGAATTAACTCCTTCCCAGTGTAAGACTGTCTGAATAAAAATGAAATCTTCTAGACGCTTGTATTCCTAAGCAAGCCAAATAGTGCATTTAAATTATTTAAAGAAGTCCATTCTTTTGGGAGATGGTAACATCAGAAGTGTTTCAAGTCTGAATAACTCTTTTGAGGCCAAATAAATGAGGTTTATTTTTCCTGTCCTCGGGTAGTTTACAGCTTGGACACCACAGGATTGTAACAGAGGGTAAATAGTATTATTCTTTTGTTCCTCATTCCCATGCCAACTACACTTTTGTGCCTTTTGAACTTTAGTTCTTTTGATATGAGTCCTCCTGCAGGCCTTTCTTACTGAATTTTACTTCAGGATCCTCTATCCCATAGTGTCCTTTTGTGTGAACAATGTACTTCATATTTCAGTTCACGGACGGAGAGGATCTTGTGGCCATTTAGTACTTCATGCTTTGATATTTTGCTTTGATATGGATTGTTTTTTCTTTAAGGAGTTTTGACTCTTGATAGCTTTTTTGCTTTTCTGAATATATTACATGGGATCATTTATGTATGATATACTGTCTTACTCTGCTACCTTTCCGTGTGTCTTTTGCTATCACCCCCTTGGATATTTAAGATGTGAAATGGATGGAGCCTCTAAATAGTATTCCAGACCTCTTTTACTTCTGAGTTATTTACAGGGGTTAAGTAAGACTTCAATGAATGCTTTGCTAGCTAGGAACCCTGCTACTAGAAGACATTCTATACTTTTGAAGCACAACCTTTCGCTCAAGATTTCAGTTAATAAAGAACCCTGATGTTTCCATTGCAACCAAAAGGTTGCCTCTTTATTCAAAACCAAAAGAAATGCTAGCAAAGCAATAAAGGAAAACAGCAGCAAATCAAATAATCAAAAGAAAAAACATCAAAGCATTAAAGAACCAAAAACAATTTATTTATGTACAAAGCAAAAAGAAAGAAAAAATTTGCCCACTCCTGAAAAATTTAAAACTAGAGAGCTAAAGGGCGGGCTGGATCATAGACATGAGATATCTAACCATGGTCTAGCTGGGCTATTTTTGAAACTGAACACATGTCTACTATCCTATAATCATCTCTTACATCCTGAAGAAGTTGAAGGAGCTCAGGCTGAACGTCAGTCATAGAACTGGCCTTGCTTGAGGTATGATGTCTCGGCTTACACTCAGTGAGATAGTTTCCCAGGACAGAATCAGCAGATTCATTTCCTTCCCCTAGCTTAGTGATGGTATACTTCATATAAGGCTCGCTCGAAATCTTAATCTTATTCGGGGTACCCTTGAGAGGCAATAATAGATGAGACCAATCCGAAGCAAAATAGCCTTTTAACCTGGAAGACCAATCTCTGTTCAGAATAAGCCCATATCCACTAGGTATGTCAGCCACAGTAATGTCAATAAATTGACAAATCTTGTTGTTTGCAGACAAGTGAATGAGGACATTTTTCATTTCACCCACTACTTTGACACCTGTACTGTCTCATTGCGTTACTTCACAGAATGTGGACTCTGGTTGTCCATTAATCGTTTTGCAAATCTCCAGAGGCATAACATTCACAGCTGATCCAGAATCTACTAAACAATTATGCACATTATGATTCAGCATTTCCAGAGTCAAAAGAAAAGGTGGAGTGACAGGTATTTCTTCCCAACCAGGCTCTATGTCTTCGTCTCCTGGATGGTTTTGAGTGGGTATATCCTCTTCAAGTTCTGCAATCTCTTTAGTGCTTTTCTCGTTAACACTTACCTGTTCTTCTACAGGTTTGAGAGGTTCACTGATTTGTTTGGTCTCCTGATTGATAGTAGTTACTTCGGATGTGTTGTATTCAACTTTCACTTTCCCCTGTCTTTTAACTTTCTCCTGCAAATTTTTTATATTGTCTTCAATCGTTAAACCCATGTCCTTCGCGGTTGTAGATGTGCATTCAGATTGAGGAGTATTCCCTTCAGTGTTAAACATCGAAACACCATTCCATGAGAACATAGTATCGTCATCTTGTTTTTTTATGGTATGTTTCTTCATTTCCCCTTTATCACTGTCCTTAATCAATTTAGGATCCAACAACTTATTCATCACCAATGTCATTGAATGTAACCATTGAGGACATTTCTTTTCAGAATGATGTTGTTGGTGGAAAGTACAGAAATTATCCCCCCTATTTCTGTTATGTTCATTGATGCCAAATGCGGTGGAGGGGCCTGCGTTTGGTTGTTGTCCTTTCTTTCCGGATGGTGGGGCTTATATGTTTTCTGAAGGTTTCTTTCCTTTTCAAGATCTATTAATCGGTTGGATAGCTTCTGCATCATTTTCAGCATTCCATGATAGTCATGTGATTGATCCTCTTTCGGTTTAGACAGCAGTAAAGTTCTTCTCCCAGTAGTCTTCTCTTTAGGTAGGTTAGGGTAATATTCTACACTTTCCATTTCAGCTTCTACCCTTCCTGCCTCTTCATAAGTCTCTACCAATGTAGGCTTGGCTTTCATTTTAGCGAACATATCCAACTCAGGTCCTAGGGAAGATGTATAATACTCAATCAAGACCTTGTCTGAGGGTCGGTCAGCTTCAAAAAAATTCTTTAGGTATAATGAAAATATTTGAGTGAACTTACATACCTTTTCATTCTTCTCTTTTCTTAACAAGCCAAGACCTTTCATCAAGGAGGCGTGAGTTTTCTGGGTTGTATATTTATTTCTGAAAACCCTTTCAAAAGTGTCCCAATCAGGAATAGAGTTTGCGGGAAAACTGAAATACCAAGATGCTGCTGCTCCTTTTAGGGTGTGGGGAAACAGTCTACAGACCACATCTTCATACTCCCCAGCTCTTAGCCCCTCTAATGCTAGATAAAAACTCTGCAAGTGATCATCTACAACAGTCTTTTCCTCAGGGTCAAACTTAGGCAACAACTTGTATAAATGCTGAGGTAAGTTATGCAATGGAGGTGTGAGGTTCAAACGGGATCTAGCTCTCCATGCTGGCAGAGGGTTAGGTTGATTTACATTTATGCCAGCCATAGGCACAAGTAAAAGGACAAGAGTCTGAGCGAAGAGTAATGAAGGATGAAACTAGGTTTACCTACTTCGAAGGTAAAACAAAAGGTAAGTCTACTCTGGTCAGGTCAAAAGATTTAAGATATCTGTTGGTATGGTAATCTTGGGAAAACTAATTTTCCATGGCCACCCATTCACTGGCGGCCCTCCTTCTAGCGCCAATTCTTTTGGGGCCTGGAAATTTGCAGGCGATAATAGTAAGGGATTCTCCCCAATCAACATTCCCAACTAGCTCATTGACTATTTGGTATAGGGAATACGTCCGGTTTACGGTCCGGCTAACGTAGGTCAAGTAACAAAACAAAGGTTTTACCGGTTGCGGCCCGGTCCAACGAGTTTTTGTATTTTTTGACTTAAAGTATAAAATGCAAAGGCCTAATTAACAATGAAGGATGAGGAGGATGCGGGGAGCGTCACAATGTGATGCGCAGGTTCTTACCTCTCATCTTAGGCTTACAAGCATCTACATCACATATGCAAGAATGAAACAAACTAACTCTTCATCTAACTACCTATCTATCCACCTATCCCCGGGGAGCCAGAATATGATTTATTGATGAGTAATGTGGATTATTCATGTATTATAAACAAAAATTACAGATAGCTGATATTTTCTCTACAACACATGAAAGATTAAAGATATTTCAACAATAAGATAGCCAACTGTTTCATAAGCAGCATACCTTACTCATAGTGGAAATCTTCATGAAATAAACTGGAAAACATTCATACAAGAACATAGATTCAATGAGTTAGAACGGTCTCACAATTAATGGACATAAAGCTGAAAACGAAATAGTTCCTTTCCAACAAATCCATAGCACAACATTTGAATATTCCACTAAGCTTTCTCCAATAGGCAAACTGTAATTTTTATTGCAAAAGGAAATAGTTCTTCTTACAATATGTCTTCACTAGTCTCACTGGGAAAAAGCCCTTCTTTCTTCTAAGTCTTTTACATTTATACAAAAAGGGTCAGACTGTTGGGCTGCCCAAAGTGGCCTTTATGCTTCCTAACCTCTCGTCTCTCAACGTTCTATTTTTCTTAAATGTTTTACAAAAATTAGTTACAAATTATAATGATGACCGACCCTTCATGAGGAAGGGCCCACTTGACTATCCAGAAACTTCCTCCATGCGGCAGCCTCATTAGTGATGCCTTCAAAAGTACAAGGTTCTAAAAACTGAATATTTATCTCAAATTTCTTAGCTTGTTTCTTGATAGCCTCAACCCTGGGTGTACTCAATCGGAGCTGATCTTCCAGAAACAGTACACTGACGACTGGGTGATCTACTTGGCTTCTGAAGATCAGATCATCCATGGCTTTGATATCCTGCACCTTAGCTTCTTCCTCCTGGAATCTCTTCTGCAATAGCTCCACAAAGGCATCGTGATCTGGGAAAACTTCAAGCCTCTCCTCCGCTTTTATCTGGAACCGGTTGTATGTATTGAGAAGTCTTCTGAAGAATTCGGTGCATAATCCCCTTGTCTTCTTTACTGCCTTCTTGAAGTCTTCAGCAGTATTTATAGCAAACTCCACTAGGTTATAGTCCCGTTTGAGGGCCTGCTGGTCTTTTGTCGGTAGCTCTGCTGGGTTTTCCTCGTTTTTCTCCAACCTTTTCATTTGTACAGTCAGGACCTCTAGGACGTCCTGGGACCTGTCCACAAAGAAGGATGCAGTTTCCAGGATCTCCTCCAATCATCCGTCGATCTGCAGCACTTTACACCTTTCTTTTTCAACAGCAGTCTGCAGCTGCAGCATCTTAGTTTTCTGGGTCAATACATGCTGCTTGAGAGGGTGAAGATCGACTTGCTGTTCTCTGGCTACTTCCAAAGAAATGGTCAAAGAAGAGATCTGCTCCTGATGTTCCTTTCTCAGTTCTTGAGTGTGCATATCATTTGCCTGCAGGAGGATCTTCAGCTGGTCTTCTAGCTCCTCCACCTTTATCAGCAGCTGACCCTTCTCAGTCTTTAGATCTTGGAATTCCTTCTGCACTTTCTCTAGGGCCTCCTGGGCTATTTCCTTGACTTGTATTTCCACCTGGAGGGCCTGCATCTCAGCTTTTGAGGATTTGATTTCCCTTTGCATGTATTCATATTTCCTCTTGAGCCTGTTGCTCTCTTCTCTCTCATGCCTCAGTGTATCTTTCAACTGAGCAGAGGATTTCTTGGACTATTCTAAGTCCTTCATGATCTTGTCTACATTGTCATCTGAGGTGTGAAGAAAGGCAGATCCAGCTCTGAGGGTGAATCTCGGATCTAGGTTTTTCCCTAGCATAACAACAGTATCTGTTATCATTTTACCAGGTAGACCTTCCGCCTCAACTTTCTTTTCTGTCCTCTTTATTATTCGTTTTGTTTCCCTATCATAATATACATTGTTGAAAACAGGGATTTCCTTTCCCTTTTCCTGTAGAAATGGGACCAACCTGACTGAGGGGACCACAGGTGTGCTAGAAGCGGGTATTTGGGGGTCCTAGAATTCTGGATTTTCCATCTCCTGGGTCTTCCCTACAGCTATATCAACGGCTGACTGCTCTGTTTCAGTTTGTGTCAGCTTCTCTGCTTTCTGCTTTTGTAGCTCTTCATCAAGCTTTCTTTTAGCTTCTTCAGCTTCTTTTCTAGCTGCTCCTCTGCTTTCTCTGTAGCTTCCTGAGCAGCTCTTCTTTCTTCTTCTGAATGAAGCCATTCTGCAGCTTCTTTTTCCAACCTATGGGATTCTTCATTTCTCTTTTTGGCTTCTTCTTTAGCCTTTGCCTGGTCATCCCCCTTCCCACCTTTGGTGGTGATCTTTTTCTTGAATCTTCTCATTAGCATTGTCATGTTTGGGGCATTTCTGAAGACAGATTCTTCCCTGTCAAAATGGTGGGTATACTCGAAGTGCACCTTGTGTTCTTTACAATGCTCAGTAACCTTTCCTTGGGAGTCATTTCTGCGGTAGGGCATCTCCCCAAAATGGAACATCTCCAACTCCCCTATGAATTCAGCAGCTTGTTTCACCTTGGTGAATTTGTAGCTTCCTAGCTTGAATGGAAAAGGAGGGTAGGCAGTCTTCTTATGTTCGAACAGAAAACTGCCTATTCCATCTATGAATACTTGTCTGACTGCCTCCTTGTGGACTATGTAATCAGTTGCATATTTGGGCAATAGTGAAGGTTTTCTTGATCCTCCAAGCATCCGGAAGTACATGCCATTTTCAGTTAAGAAATAATCTGCATATTCTTCTATCACTTGCATAGCTTCTTCCGACATACAGTCACACTCCTTCCGGAAAATGAGTGTGTACAGTGGCATAATGAAGAGCTCACAGACCTCTCTATAATGGCTATGGTACTGGTGAGCCCGCAACGGTCTATAAGAAGCATAGACATGCATTCTTTCCCTATCCCAGATGCACCTGAGACCGGGGAAAGCCTGGTTGCACAATATGCAGTCTATTAATATTGAACTCATGTAAAATTCTGATCTTTTCTTGGACTCTCCCTCCAAGGCTGAGGTCAAGCAAGAAGAAAGACTGTTGGATACCATGCTGGCCCAATTGAATACTGTGCCTTGGGTTTCCACATGAAAAATAATTGGTATCCATTCAAGTTTGAAGAGTTTGCCGTAAGCTCCCCCAAAGATCCTATTAAGCATCAGAGCGATAAATCTGTAGGGAGCCCTCAGGCTCGCTGTATCATACTCACTGGTCGGTCTGTATCGATAATGCTTTCCTTGCAACATCATTCTCCTAAGAGTTTCCACCAGGTCCATTCTGATGCTATTCAGCCAATCATTGGATAAGAAAACCCAGGATTCTGGCAGGTGATAAGCCAACACCACATATCCAGGGCTAAATGCAGCATAGCCCTGTCCTTCAACATTTCCCATGATCATTGTAGTTGTGTCTACTCGGGGCAGAATCCAGCCAATTACCTCAGAGCATGGGAACAGCTCTGGTCTGGTGGCAACTTTCATGAGAGAAGATTTCTCTATGTTAGCATAGATGGATTGTTCTTCGAGGCCCATGTCGAGAACCTCCTTGTGGGAAATCAATCTATATATTTCACCCCATTTGTACTCGGGCTCAACACCAGAAACACATTGAGTGTCTTCATATATGTACTCGGTCTTTGTGACATCCTCTACTTCTGGTTCTTCTTCGACCGCAGGGGCCTTCTTCTTCTGCCTCTTGGACATTGTGAGTTCTTCCTGCCATGTATAACATCGTGACATTAAGCAATTTCAAGTTGCAGACATTTACAAGACACTGTGCAGCATTTTATTCTTACTATGTGTACCATGACAGCAACTGGTCTATGACGCTAGGATATAAGCCATTTGGGCTGAATAATCAAACTAGTATGCCTTACTGTGCAATGTGCCATTTTTTTCTATGTATAATATGATAGTGATCAGTGCAACAAATGCATGCATTGTACAGCCCTAAAATGCCTTGACTATCAGAACTTCTGAACCCAATGTGTAGTATTCCATGACCTTATCTGTATCTAGCATGAAGCAAACTCAGTCCTGTGCAATAAAATGAGCAATCTACTACTGCTGCATGATACTAAACAATTTATCAACCATATTTGAGCCAGCATAAAATCTACATCACTACGCAATGTGCCGTTTTCCTGTGTACAACCTAAAAATACCTTAACCATCAGAACCGTTAAAATGCAATGTGCAGTGTTCAGCAGTTTAGTCTGTGTATATCAACAAAGGAGATAATTGAGAGTAGTTATATGCAGTATGCTTGTTGTTAACACCCAAAAATGGTTAACTACCTCATCTACCCCATTTCATGGCTCATTCGTCCATTTACCCACCATATTTCCTTGAAAATCCCACTAAAATCCTCCAAAAGGCCTAAAATGCCTCCAAAAGGCCATAAAACCATTTAAAAAGGCTCTAAAAGGCCTAAAAACCCCTTTTTTCCTCCAAAAACAACCAAAATTCCTCCAAAAATAGCAAAAATCCCCAAAAGGGAAGAAAAGGAATAAAAATAATGAGGAAAAAGGAGAAAAACCCTAA
>LPNX010347657.1:0-16659 GCA_001517045.1 Pseudotsuga menziesii
CAATCTCTCCTTTGACCATAGAAATCTCGTTTCATATACCTTGTACTCTTTTTTTTGTTGAAACAACCTGCCCTCTTGGACCTTCTTGAGGATTTCTACATACAAAGGGTCAACTCTATTGGTTGTTCTAATCCTCTCATGTAAATTCAAATTGGTTTGACTTAAAGTCACCTCATATATCATATGAATTCATCGGCTCAAAGCATCAGCAATATTGTTCTCTTTGCCCTTTATATGCTTTAGCTCGAAATGTTACTCACTAAGGAAAGCCAACCAGCAAGCTTGCCGAGCATTTAGATCTGGTTGCTCAAATAAATACTTCAGACTCATATTGTCTGTCTTCAGAAGGAATTTCCTTCCCATGAGGTAGTTCCTCCACGTCTTCAAGGCGTGGATGATGGTTTCCAACTCAATATCATGCATGGGGTAGTTCTTCTCATGTTCTTTTAACTTGCGTGATTCATAATAGATCGCGTAATCATTTAGCAAGAGGACTCCTCCGAGTCCTTCCTTGCTTGCATCCATGAAAACAACGAAATCCCCATTGGGATTTGCAATTCGTAGTATTGGTGCGGTTGTAAAAAGTTGTTTAAGATTTTGAAAACTTTCATCGCACTTGGTCATCCATAAGAACTTATTCTCCTTCTTTTTCAAAGTGGTCACGGGACAAGCTATTCTCGATAAGTTCTCAATGAACTTTCGATAATATCTGGCTAAATCCAAGAAGGACCTAATTTTGGTGACATTAGTAGGGGTAGGCCAATATTCTATGGCTCTAATCATTTTTTGGCTCCATAGCTATCCCTATCTTGGAGATGATGTGACCCAAGTATTGTATTTGTGGTTTGAAAAAATCACATTTACTAAACTTAGCCTAGACATGGTGTTCTCTTCACACTCGTAGCACTATGCGAAGGTGTTCTGTGTGTTCCTCTTTACTCTTAGAGTAAACTAGGATGTTTTCTATAAATACCAAAACAAATTTATCCAGATATTTACTGAATATACTTTTCATCATACACATAAAGTTCACGAGTGCATTGGTCAACCCGAATGACATTACTACAAACTCCTAGTGATCGTACCTTGTACTAAAGGCAATTTTGTGAATATCCCTTTCACAAATATGTACCTGATGGTACCCAGATCGTAGGTCGATATTTGAAAATATCTTAGCTCCTCCTACTTGATCAAACAAGTCATCGATCCTAGGGAGTGGGTATCAGTTCTTGATATTCATCTTGTTAAACTGATGGTAATCGATGCACATCCTCATTGTACCATCCTTTTCCTTTATAAAAAGTATCGGTGCTCCCCAAGGGGACACACTTGATCGGATATATCATTTTTCTATCAGCTCTTGCAACTGCAATTTGAGTTCCACCAAATCTAGTGCACTCATGTGGTAAGGGGATTTTGAAGCCGGAACTAAACCTAGTGTCAGTTCTATGGAAAAGTATAGGTATCGTTTTGGAGGTAATCCTGGTATTTCCTCAGGAAATACAACCTTGAATTCTACAAGAACTGGAAAGTCCTCTATGTGATATTCTCTCTCAACCTCTATGTCTTGGATATTTACTACAAACAGCTTGCATCCTTTTCTAATGCACTTCTTTTCTTGTAAAGTAAATATCTACCTTACAGAAACTTTCTTCGGTATGTCTTAAATGTTCACTTGACTCCCTTGGCTATATGTACACAAGATTGACTTGTGTAAGAAATTGAGCATGACATGGTGATGTTCCAACAAGTCCATGCCAATAACTATATCATATGATCTTAAGGGAAGGATGTTTAGGTTTACTTTAGTAGGAAAACCATTCAGTTTTACCTCACAACCTTTAAATATGTCTGAAAATTTTCATCTCATACATGTGGCTAATTGCACCATCCACGGTTTATCATGTTTTACTTTTCTTAGTTTACATACATCAATAATTTTAGGCAATACATAGCTCCGACAAGCACCGGTGTCAATTAGTATTGAAATATAAGTGTTCAAGATCTTACATTCTATCTCAACCATGGTAGCCTGATGGTCTACCTATCGGTCATCCAAGGATGCATAAATTTGCAGTGTTCCAGCTATGTCCTCTACCGTTGGTTCTTCTTGTAAGTTGTGTAAGACCCCATTGGTCTTATTCTTACAGTCCCGAGCATATTGAGGCCCTTGGCATTTCCAACATTTAATTTGCAATGGGGCAACATTGGCTCCCCCATTTTCTGCTGGCTTGTTAGCATTTGGAGTTAGTACATATGGCTTTGTACCTGTTTTGTTAAATTCATGGGGGCTTCACTTGTTGACCAATATCCTATCATGTTATTTCATATTGTGGGTTTTAAAATTATCAAAAATTGAACCAATATATTGCAGGTATTGGGGGGATGAGGGGTTTAAGGTGGGGCAGGTAGGGTGTTTTATAAGGATTGAGCTATAAAAATGGGTGGGGAGGAGGTTTTAAGTATTGGGAGGGGGTTTCAACAAAAATATTTTGGTTCAATATATTTGGAAATTAAGGGTATTCTTTAATATCCCATGATCACACATGCTATGTGACAGGTTCACCAAGTGAAGTCCCCATGGTTAAAGTTCTTNGATTTTGGTTCAATATATTTGGAAATTAAGGGTATTCTTTAATATCCCATGATCACACATGCTATGTGACAGGTTCACCAAGTGAAGTCCCCATGGTTAAAGTTCTTGTTGGCTAGAAAACTGTTGTTCTGTTTTCTATACAGTGGTGGGTTAAAACCCAGTTTATGGTTGTCATAGAATTTCTTAGACCTATCTCTGCTTTTGTTGAGGTTCTCTTGCCTCAGCTGCCCATGCTCATAGAAAATCCTAGCTTTGTGTAAAGCGGTGTCAAAGGTTTTAAGCATGTCAAATTCAATAATCTCTNTTTCTGTACAGTGGTGGGTTAAAACCCAGTTTATGGTTGTCATAGAATTTCTTAGACCTATCTCTGATTTTGTTGAGGTTCTCTTGCCTCAGCTGCCCATGCTCATAGAAAATCCTAGCTTTGTGTAAAGCGGTGTCAAAGGTTTTAAGCATGTCAAATTCAATAATCTCTCAAAAGTTGGGAGGGAGACATCCTAAAAGCTGTTGTATTTTTACGTTCTCATCCTTAATGTAAGGTACATAATGCAATAGATCCAAAAATCTGTTAATAAAAGCATCCATAGTCATGGATCCCATACATAAATCATGAAACTCTTTTACTTTGTCGTGAAAGAATATTCTCGACATGTATTTCTCTTGGAAAATCTTGCGGAAATTACTCCACCGTATTTCTCTTAACTCATATTTTTTGGTATGCTTCAAATCCCTCCACCATCTAGATGCTTTTTCGTTTAACTTATAGATGGCTAGACGAGTTTTCATCTCGCTAGAGTAGTTAAGAACTGGGAAATATTTTCTCATACCCAACAACCATTCTTCATCTTTCTCCCCCGTGTTGACCTCTCCTTCATAGATTGGGGCTCTTATTTTTCTGAACTCCCCCTGGAGATTGCCATCATTTCTTTGTTTCTTTCTGCAAGGAGAAAGAGAGTCATCATTAGAAGGACTATGATAATCTCCTTCTGGAGGTTCAGGTGTATGTTCTTATTTTCCTTATTCTCTTGGGCTGGTGACCCATTTATGATAAGGTTCCTTCTTGAACCTATTTGTGGAATGGGTGGGTTTTCCCTGCAGGATTCCTCCCGTCATGTTTTGTAGCAATGCCTCATTAATTGCTCGTTGTTCCTTTCTTTCATTTAGATTATCATCTCTGAAACTTTGCAAGTATGCTTAAAGACTTTGTATGGTTGTCATTATATCAGAATTAAATTCCACCACTAGTTCTGCTTCCTAGGTGGGGGTATTCAACTTTACCGACTTTTATCTTCTTTAGTGTTCATGATATAATCTGTTCTTTTAAAATCCTGCAATTGCAAATTTTTAATAACATGAAAATTTTATGTTAGTTAACAATGCACACTCAATTACTCAGCATTAGCAATTCATAGGAAGATCTGACCTCTGTATAGATGACCGAATCACTTAATAACTACCACGTTCCACCCAACCATGACCCGGAACCATTCCTAGTTTTAATCCGGATCCCCCTGAGATGGTTCCAACATGCAAGTAGCTTAGAGCTCCTAAGGTAAGGCTTCCCTAACTAGGATATCAAGTCTGAATGAATTTTCCTTTTTCCTCTTAGGAAAATGTTCTCGAAGAAATCTCTTGACAATAATAAGGCAGAATAATGACTCCAAAAAGATGGAAGATGTCCCCAAGACTCTCCTTGGCTTGGGACTTTATAGACAGACTTTTTTAGTCAAAGGGGCAGTTAACTCAAGAATCGTTTGATTTCTTGATTTAACCCTTTTATTTAATCTGGGTACTTTTAATATTTAACTTAGGAACTTTTAACTAGTTCCTAATTGGACTTTTGTAGGTATTACAATATTTAATTTTCTTTTAGTTATAATAATAATAGATGGATTTTTTCCTTCTTTCTTATATTATTAATGTTATTACTATTCTTACTCTTTATACATATCATGTATAAAATATATAATAATAATAAATTATTTGTTAACATTTGTCTTTAGGTATCATATGTTATGATCCCTAAACTTATGACGTTTTCTTGATTGAGGCCATTAGGTAGGTAGTTAGGTCTACTAGGCTAGGAAACTCTAAACATCCTTGCATGTTGGATTCCCTCATATAACATGGTAGTTCTTCAGTGCTTGATGAGATACAGAAATTCAAAATTTCATTTAATCACTTATAAGTAAGTTAGATGAGATCAATGTTTTACTCGAGTCATTTTCACTCGGAATCATTAATTCTTTTCAGTAACTCCTAGCGCTTATCCAAAGCCCATACTCAACGCTAAAAATAGTGAGTTACAAAATTAGTACAATTCTGGAGCTCCTTCATCGTCACTAATGCTAGGATGTACTTGTAGGATACACCTAGGGATACAATGGCCAAGGTTATGATGTTCTAGAGCTTAAGCTAGACATCAACATGGAAAGTTCCAAGGCTTATGCCCAACACTTCCAATTTATCTTTTCATATGTTCCAAAGCTTCATGCTCAACACAAATGTCTCAGAACTTGTGTACTCCAGAACTTCTCGCTCAACACAAATATAAGTACTCATGTGCTCCAGAGCTTCTTGCTCAACACAAAACATCAATTACCCATGTGCTCCAGAGCTCTTCGCTCAACACAAAACATCTCATCAACCATGTGCTTCAGGGTCCTCGCCTAACACAAGCAAACATATATATATCATATGCAATTGGCTTACACCCAATATATCAAAAGAAGCATCATGTTCATATCCAGTGGGGTCTTTGACCCAGTATATCAAAATAAAACATCAAAGTAACATCATAATCAAAGGGGTTCATGCCTGTAAGTGTTAGGAGCAAAATTCAGGATATTACTATGAAGATGCTACAAGCTTGCATGTAGTTAGTGTGCAACCCACAAGCGATTGTTTATGGAAATGTGCAGTTGAGTAATTTCAATCACATGAAGAGGGTGAAGTGTGAAGTGATTAAATATGTTGGATTACAAGTTGTAGAGAAGAAACCAAAAATTTATTTGAGGGTGCATCAACTAAGCAATGAAGAGTGGATTGGGAAAACACTAGCAAAGAGGGAAAGGCATTACAAGAAGTGGCACACACGCAATCTCAGACCTAACAAAAATCGTGAGTAGGTATAAGATGACAGAAATGAAGAAAATGAAAAAATAAAAATGCCAAATATGTAATTAGTGAAACTTGAATTCATAAATCTTAACGTTAATTACCTTCCAAAGTTTTGTGACTAAATTCCTGATAAATGACTCATTTTCATAGGCTAGTTTTGAAGCCACTGTTACAGAGAAAAATTCCTATGGCTTGGGGTACCACAATAGACAGAGTAACCACATAAATAAATCTTTTCCCATATGCAAGAGAAACAAAACATCTAACACTAAAGGATCTTGAAACATACCTTATTCTGGATGGTTGATGTAGATCCTCGTTGTAGACAGAGTAACCACATAAATCAATCTTTTCCCATATGCAAGAGAAACAAAACATCTAACACTAAAGGATCTTGAAACATACCTTATTCTGGATGGTTGATGTAGATCCTCGTTGAGCTTTTCCACTCTCGCTTGTATTAGCAATTTTCTCTCTCAACATTCAGCAAACAAGACAAGCATGCTATATAATGGTGTTAGAACTACTCTAGCATATATAATCAATATCATATAAGCATTTAAAAGCATCCATGGATTCAATACTCATTTAAACACACATTATTGGACAGAAAAAGATATTTCTATTAATATAAATCAGAGATTACAATAGTGAAAACCTTTGTCGGCACGTCTACGAACCGGAGAAACTGAGTCCTCCACCTGGGCCTCCACCACTTCAATCCTCCATCTCTCGATAGCAAGATCACAAGAAAAGGAAAGCTTGGGAAGAACACAAAGTGCTCCAAGGGACAAAGGGATGCAAACTAAAGTATAAGCTCCGGCAACAATGGACTATAGTTTTCTTGATCTTCAATTCTTCCCCTTTCAATGTATCCAAAGGGTTCCTTATATAGTGCTTCAATGGGGTAATGGAAGGTCAAACCCAAGCGATCTCAAGGCATATGGAAGGCTAAGATACAAGTGACTCGGATCCACATCAAGGAAAACTCCAAAACTATTTGGCTTTTTGCACACATCCTGATGTATGCGGGTTTGAGGGTCATATCCGCGTATATATGCGAGAATAGGTTTAAAAGTCACATATGGAAAATAATGCATGTTTTTAGGGATGATTTTGGAAACATTAGAGGTAAAAAAATGGTCCATGGGGTCCAAAGAGTTTGCAGAGGGACAGGGAAGGCCATAAATGTGTGATCCACCATGTGTGGTAAAATCAGCTGTAACAGATGNTCGAGAATAGGTTTAAAAGTCACATATGGAAAATAATGCATGTTTTTAGGGATGATTTTGGAAACATTATAGGTAAAAAAATGGTCCATGGGGTCCAAAGAGTTTGCAGAGGGACAGGGAAGGCCATAAATGTGTGATCCACCATGTGTGGTAAAATCAGCTGTAACAGATGCCCCATAATGTGTGAGGTCAGAGGGGTGATACGATGGCTGAAATACATTACAAGTCCATCCCAGAAGTGGAGTGATGAAGAACCAGGTGGAATAACCATCCATCCAATAGTATAATACAATAATAAAACTCTGCACATAATTGCAAGTACATATAGCAGTGTCGGATCCATAAGAGTACAATGGCCATGAATACGCATGATATAGAATATGACATGTGTGGTCATCGCCATGTACAATATAGATAGATCATAATTTCCATGATAAAGATATACAAAGGATCATGATCTCCATGAAAGCTGAAGATACATAATGGATCAAGATCCACATAATGGCTGAAGATATCTGACATAGACTGGAATAGATAGATCAGAATTTCCATGATAAAGATATACAAAGGATCATGATCTCCATGAAAGCTGAAGATACATAATGGATCAAGATCCACATAATGGCTGAAGATATCTGACATAGACTGGAATCAAGTCACGAGAGCTGAAATCTCATGAACAATGGCATGATGAAGAAGGTAGCGTATATGAAATGCCACCAATATGGAAGGTCTTCAACACAATCCACTACGATTACATGTCCTACTATGGGAATAGGTGTCGAGGTCGAACATAGTAGTCCATCGTTTGATTACCGGTCATTGATGTATACCATTAACAAACGTGAGATCACCCACTGATAATGAAAATGGGAATCAAGGTACTAGAGTGAAAACTAACAAGTGTGAATAAATGTGTTGAGGTCGAACACTTGAGAGAATCCATCGATCAGGGGACATTGATGTATTCCCAAAACTGTCGATGGCGAGAGAAACTGTCACTGCTGACTGCAAGTCTCAAGGAACTCAAAATGAATCTAGATTCCTATCCCAGAATAAATGATCTGAAGTCGATGGGATGAAATACGCTAGAAGGAGGGCATTAAGGAATCCCTCATCATCCAACATGAGGTACTTAATAGAGCTATATAATATGGAAGGACTCGGTCATAATGTGCACAAACCAGTATCAGTACCAGGAATGGCCGACATGCAAAGTCAAGATAACTGAGGAATGGCCGACTCAGGTTTCAATTTCCTTCGAACAAGAGCATAAAGGAGAATGGTGACTGAATGTAGGTAACATAGACTCAATATAAAAAATTGGGACATCTCTGTGACACAGGAGGCATTAACAAAGGCTCCATAGGGACTAGAAGCTTAACCAGTCGGTGGAGATAAAATCAGAGAAACGAGTACAGATCCTAAAGTCAAACTATTAACCCAACCAATGGATGTGATATATAGTGCTCTTTTCGAAGGCGACATGACTCGACTGCTGCCAAAGATAACATCTTTTCCTGTCCGACTTTTTGGTTTTTTTATTTTTTTTGGACTTTTTCAAATATTTTGAAAAGCTTGAAAAAAAATAAATGTGCTTTATAGTTACAGACTAGGAGGAGACGAGTGTCAAGTGGAGAACAAACCAGTTTCAAGCAACGGAACATACCTATGCTCAATGCAAGGACACATGTGTAGGATAACGACACTCGAGGAAAAGTCCCCTCCCGGTAAAAAATGGGGAATCAAGCTGCAAAGGATATGTAAAATGGCTCTGCATGGCTAGACATGAGACAAGATCGGGCTATATAGCTGATAATCAAAGTCAGGGAAGCCGGCATAAAGCTCAATAAGGCAAGCAAAACTCATGATAATGCAATTATAACTTGACATAAGGGAGTCTTGGGGAAAAAAGGCCAGCAAAAAGATCAAGAGGAGTATGAGGCTCTTGCGCAAAGTCATGGCGATACTATACAAAGGACTCCCACACCCTAAATGAAAAATGCGGCANTGTTGGGGAAAAAAGGCCAGCAAAAAGATCAAGAGGAGTATGAGGCTCTTGCGCAAAGTCATGGCGATACTATACAAAGGACTCCCACACCCTAAATGAAAAATGCGGCATGGACGCCAAATGCAAGACGGGAACTAACTATGGCACCCATGTATGGTCAGGCTCTACCATTCACATCATGTGACTTCTAAAAGCAACAAGAAGGTTCTATGACAAGATAGAATGGGTTTGTACCTAAGGTTATAATGAAATGGTCATAAGGTTATGCAAAGTGAAAATAGATGTGAAACCTAACCTATATGCCAGTTTAGACATAATACCTGAAATCGGCACAAATAGGTCAAAACCACGATCAAAACGGCACTCAAAATGGACTCCTACATCATCAAATTAGTCCAAAACGGTCCAAATTGGTCAGAAATGGTCCAAAACTATAGAAAGTGGGTAAAAGATTTCAAAATTTTCAAGACTTTTTTATAAATAGTAAAAAATTCAAAAATTCCATATCATTTGAAATTTTTACCCATTTGAGCTCAAAACTTCCAACTCGAATTCTGGGAGCTTCGTCCAGTGAAATTCAACATCGTTTGTTCCAGGTAACTCCTCATGTCCTCCTCTTCCCATTTCATGCAAATTTTTTCAATTTCCATGGTCAATTTTAATTTTTAGGCCAATATAAAATAGGCGTTTCGGCCCACGCACATATCGAGGTTTTTTACGCATATAGGGCTGGCCATACGCGGAAAAACCTCCCAAAACCACGTACATACATGGTTGTTTTGCAAATAGTCATGTATGCGGCCACGCATAATACTTTTTAAGGTATACAATGACCAAAAATCATTTTGTATATGCAGGATGGTTCTAGAATGAAGGGAGAGGGAACATGGAGATGTAGAAGAGGCTATTCAAGGTGACTTAATGTCTCAACAAGATCTTCGTGCATGCGGTTTGTATAAGTTTTGGTGTCTTGGCAGCCCGAGGGCCAAACCAAGACTCCTATAGATGCTAGTAGATTACTGGGATCTAGACTCAGAGTCTTTTTACATCGACGAGATGTCTCTCACTATAGATATTGAGGACATATATTTTATTACTAGATTATCTCGACGGGGAGAGGTGGTGAACCTACGCTCTCACGGGCCCAGAGGTGGCCTTACCATTGATGAGTACATTCTAGTATACTATTTTCTGGACATGGAAAAGGTTGGGAGTCAAATCCCGACAAACCCGAGCCAGGTACTGGGATTGAAGGCCATACTATTAGCACTCAGCAAGATAGCTGGTCTAGCTTCACTCCACCAGGCCTCGCATCCATTGATGTTCTATGCGATGGAGTGTATGAGACCCATAGTGTACGACTGGAGCACTACACTGTTGATTAACATGAAGTAGCAGCTCAGTGACTACAATATGGGAAGGGGGAGAAACTTTGGTTTTGGAAGCATATTGAGCACGTTCTTCTTTGAGCGTGTATTGGGGCTAAGCCCTAGAGTGGACATTCCTCCACACGGAGTTCGAGATCTGGCCCAACGACGTGGGGAAAATGTTATGTGCAAACCAGGAAAAGGTAGGGTGTCTAACCCCTACCCAGTGGACTTATTTTAATGGTGGAAGTGGCAGATCATTTCCATCGATGACTATCCCTATGTAGGGATAGATTTTTGGACATGCCCCTACCACCAGGAGAAGCATATGGCGACATAAGTAATGAATCCAAAACCCTCTTTTTAAGTTTTTTGAATTATTAATTTCTTTTGTGTTTTTTATATATTGACTCAAAAGACATGTTTTGGTGTGATGACACATAGTGACAATCTGTCATGTGTATGCAAATGTTGGGCCACGACGACCAGACGGTTTGCCTCGTCATAGACGGTGGGGAAGAGGAGATGACATCACGGGTGTGGATGCGGAGCGGATGCTCCAAAGCATCCACACAAACTTTGTACGCTTGACACATAGGGTACCCATGGCGCAAGTCGAGGACTTGCTTGAGGCCATGCAGCGCCAGGTGGTTGGTGTACCATGGGCATGGGTTTGATTATTTCGACGACTAGCTAGAGTCGTGGTGTGCTACCACGATTAGAACCCCCATCTTCCTCCTCAGGCTTAGAGACCTGAGAGTGTTTCATTTTTGTACTACCGTGTATTATATTTTGGTGGCTTGGAAGCCCCATTTTTGTATTATGACACTTATGTATTATGATGTCACATTTTGGATGTTTAATGAAAAACTTTCATGATGATTGATTTTATTTATTTACATGTGTGTAAAAATGTATGTTTGTGATATGCTTATGGTCGATGAAACAAATGCCAATCTAAAACATAGTTAGCATATGAGTCGGCATCTTGATTAAAAATTCTTGAAACATGTATGTATGTTATGTTCTCAAATTGTCGTTCTAGCAATCTCACACGTAATAATATTCGTAATAATGTCGGATCCCTAATACAATACAATCCATTAAGCTGTGAAACCACTAACTACGAATCAAGACATACCTCAAGAGAGATAACATAATGTGAAATGGCATCCCGCAATAACTCAATAACGGCACTATATTTAGCAACATTGTTCGAAGAAGGCCGTAAATATATGCCTCCTGAAGACAATACCTGACCCGTAGGAGTATAAATCACCCATGGAGCAGAAGCTGAGTTTTGAGTGTGGCGGCTAGCACCATCAGCGAATCCTATGTAAGTGGAAGACTCCATTGACATCTGCCATAAGAAATGAAAGCTAATCAACAAACCTGATCACCATAAGAAAACCTAACTATGCAAAAAATTGTACAATAATATACAATAATCAGCCCTGGCTGAAGATCATGCACAGTATTTTTTAAGATAGAGCCCATTTCTAGGCTTCGCCAAGGCTATCCCTTCATAATCCACCAACTCATAGGCGCCCTTCTCTAACACACGTTTAACTACGTAAGGACCATGCCACATGGGATTAAACTTTCCCTTCCCCCAAGGGTTCTTTAGCTTGATCCCATAAAAGGACCAAATCACCTTCACTAAACCTCTTCAAACGGACAGACTTATCATTTTGGACCTTAACGCGACGCTTATTTACTTCTAGAGCCACTAAGGCATCCCAACGCTACTCTAAGTGGACCAAACGTTCCTCCAATGTGGAAGTGTCTGGTAAAAGCTCTATATCTAGCTTCAACGNCCTTAACGCGACACTTATTTACTTCTAGAGCCACTAAGGCATCCCAACGCTACTCTAAGTGGACCAAACGTTCCTCCAATGTGGAAGTGTCTGGTAAAAGCTCTATATCTAGCTTCAACGAATGGATTTCACATTCAACCAGTAAGACAGACTCCACCCCATGTACGAGTTGATATGGAGAGAAACGAGTGGTAGTCTTAACTGCGGTCCTATAGGCCTACAAAGCAGGATATAACATAATATGTCAATTCGTCTTGATTTGTGTGATGGTTCATTGAAGAATGGTATTAAGTGATTTATTCACTTCTTCAACCTGTCCATTCACCTGAGGGTAATAAGAAGAGNGATAGAACATAATATGTCAATTCGTCTTGATTTGTGTGATGGTTCATTGAAGAATGGTATTAAGTGATTTATTCACTTCTTCAACCTGTCCATTCACCTGAGGGTAATAAGAAGAGGAGTAATCCTACTTATACCCTAACTTTGAAGCCAACTCTTCCATCATTCTATTCTGAAAGTGCCTACCATGTTCAGTGACAAGCTATTTCAGAATGTCGAACCAAGTAATAATTTGGTTGAAAATGAAATGCGTGGCTGTCTCACCATTGGATTTAATCATGGGCATAGCCTCAGCCCATTTCGTGAAATAATTGACAACCACTATAATGTGATGATGCCCCCCGGCTGAAGTTGGGTTGCAATCCATGAAGTCAAGCCCCCACTTGGTGAAGGGACCCGCAGTGATAATCGGATGTAATAGGGCAGGATGTGAGCACTTATTGAGTGTAAACACCTGGCAAGGTTGACACTTCTTGACCGCATTGACACAATCTTTAAAGATCAACGACCAAAAATATCCTGCTCTCAAGATTTTTTAGGCTGTAGAAAGCCCAGAGAAATGGCCACCACACGCCCCTTCGTGGAAATAATTCAGCACCCCCTCTGCCTCATCATGGGTTAAACAACGGCATAAAATGGAATCTACCCCATGGCGGTACAAAGTGTTATCCACTATAAGTTAGTTCTTAGATACATGACGTAATCGTCATCGCTCATCTCGTGAAAGGTGAGTAGGGAGCTTTAACGTTTACAAATATATAATCATATCCCCATACCATGGGTCCAAAGTTGAGATAAGGAAACTATGTTCATCGACAAACACATCCTCATAAACCTCCTCCTCCTCCACACTTGGAAAATCCAAAATGATCTCCGCAAAGATCAACGATTTCTTCGATTTTGCCGAAACGAATTCAAGATCGAACTCTTGCAAAATAACAATCCACTTATTATATTTTCCCCCGATCATCCTTCTAGTGAGGAGGAAATGAAATGGATTGACATGAGCTACCACCAAGGTCCAGCAAAGGAGAATGTAATGTCTCAATCTCTGAACCACATGCACGGTGGCCAAGGAAAGTTTCTCCACATGAGAATAACGAATTTCTGCATCAATAAGGTTACGGCTCAAATAATATATGACATGCTCATGGAGCTCCTCATCTTCCTGAACCAAAACCATACCAACCGTCTCCATGGACACGACCACATAAATAAAAAAATTATGGCTATAGTCCGATAGACTAAGCACGAGGGCCGATGCTAAGGCTCGCTTAAGAGCATCAAAGGAATCTTTGGCTTGCTCATCCCAACAAAAGGTAGTGTCCTTCTTTAAAAGAGGCATAAAGCCTTTAGTCAATTTGGAAAAATTAACCATGAATCTCTGCAAGAAATTTTCCATGCCTTGCAAACACTGAATATGTTTAATATTATGCAGGGGAGACAATTGAAGTATTGCCTCAACCTTTAAGGGATCGACTCTTATACCCTCCTTGGATACAATGAACCCTAGCAAGCGACCAACCGTCACGCAAAAGATGCACTTATGAGGATTTAACCTAACCTGGTAATGGCAGCATCTTTCAAATACTAAAATGGTATGGATGACGCACTCTCAGAAGAGAATGAGCAGCAGGATCATCCAAATACACTTCGATAATCATTTTGAGATCATGAAAAATTAAGGTCATATCCCGCTGAAATGTGGCTCCAACGTTTTTAAGACCGAAAGGAATATTCCGATATGAAAATGTACCCCAAGGACAAATAAATGCAGTTTTATGTTGATCCTCGGGTTTGATCTAAATCTGATTATATCCGGAAAAACCATCCATGAAGGAGAATACCTCGCTTCCTGCACACTCATCCAAAATCTGATCAATAAATGGTGTGGGAAAATTATCCTTAGGATAAGCATGATTTAAATCACGGAAATCAATGCATATAAGGATCACTCTATGCTTCTTATCAACCGGAATGGGGTTTGAAACCCACTCCGACAAGGGAGCGGGATAGATAAAACCGACTTTTAACAGTTTCTCTATCTTAGCCTTAATAGCGGGTGCTTTTCTAGGATTCAATGCACGCAAACGTTGTCAAACGGGCTTTGCATTCGGATAGGCCTTAATTTCATGTTCAACAATATGAGGCTCAATACCTAGAATTTTATTGTATGACCAAGCAAAGATGTCACAAAAATCTTTAAACAACTCGGTATACTCCTTGATCTCATCAGGGGAACAGTCCGCCCCAATGTAGACATTCTCAAATTTTCCAGGATCATGAGAAATCTTGATAAGAATAGTAGGTGATAAGTTCGTCATGTTCCCATCATCCATCTGACCAGGAGAGCTCAATGGAACCACAGGACTACCAATATTCTTGCTAAGAATCTCCCTAAAGTCCTCACGTTCCATACGGTTAAGCTTGGGAACAAAATATGATCTATGATGCAACTCTTCCCAAGGTGGCTCAACCCTAGATGTGGCCTCAATAATGGCTTCATCTAATGAAAAAACATCATTAAGAAAATCATGTGCATGATAGGACTCAAATTCCCATGCAGGTAGCACATACGGGTCCTCCTCCTCCGTCAATGAAGAGGAAGGACTAGGTTCTGCAACATAATCAAGATTCACTTGATATGCTATCATTGCTGCAGGCAACAGCACATCTGTTTCAACAGGTCCATTCGAAGGACTCGGTGAAGGAAGAATCCAAGGATCTTCCATATGGGTAGTCTGAAAAGACACTGAATTCAATGAAGATGAAGCCCCACCAAAACTAGATCTGATCATAAGAACGGGCGCAGGACAACTAAAGGTCCCCATAAGAGATGGATACATACCCACACCCACACTCCTAGTGGCCAGCTAAGAATGATCGATAATCGGGATAGAAGCTCCCGATGATGCACTAATACTCAGATTATGGAACGATGTCTGATCAATCGTAACAATATTCCTATTAAATGGAAAGAATACTACTTGAAATAGANATCGATAATCAGGATAGAAGCTCCCGATGATGCACTAATACTCAGATTATGGAACGATGTCTGATCAATCGTAACAATATTCCTATTAAATGGAAAGAATACTACTTGAAATAGAGAAGAGGCTACAACTTGCATACTATACATCCAATTTCGGCCCAATAAAAGATTGTAGTCAAGGGGTGCATCAACCACCTCGACCTCAATCGCGACAGTCTTCCCCCCTAATTGGAACTTAAGAGAAGGAAGAATCCTGTGCGTCCAAAATGATCTACCATCAAAGGCAGTCAACNGCACCTCGACCTCAATCGCGACAGTCTTCCCCCCTAATTGGAACTTAAGAGAAGGAAGAATCCTGTGCGTCCAAAATGATCTACCATCAAAGGCAGTCAACATGGTAGCGGATTGAGACAACTCGGGAGAACCCAAACCCTTCGAGTACGACAAAGACATCATAGAAGCAGCAGCGCCTTTGTCAATCATAATATGTTTGACGATCATATTAAGACAGTCTACATGAATCAAAAGAGACATGTAGTAAGGAAAGTGAGGCTGTAGTCCCATGGTTTCAAATTTGATGACGAAAGAAGAGTTATCATCATTAATCCCAAGAGTAGAAAGCAAGGCTTTCCTTTGCGGTGGACAACTCTGAAGTACTTCAAGTGCAGACATCGCACAAGGATTTTGGCCCAAATCCTCGACAATGAAATAGTTCTAGGTGGCTCAAGCATTAGGATTGTGCCCCGAACGCTTTAGGACTCCCTTAGGAATACAAGGTGCAATTTCAAGTTTATCCATAGGGTTTTCGATACACAAAGGGCTCTCGGGTGGAGCGGGTTCTTTTCCAAGTTCTGGTTGTGACGAACCATAATATTTTGCATGAGTCACAACCTTAATAGCACGTACCATGTTGATGCAACCATGACCAGTATTGACTTCTAATGAATTTTGATCTCCGCCCGATGCACAATGAGGATCATTGGTCCTCGAGTTCATATTTTGATTATAGGGTAAAGGATTGGTTAGCACAGTTGGGCCCTCTACTATGAATCTCAAGGCATCTTCCATATGAGGGAACAAGTGAGTGAGGTGGTCCTCCTTACACAATTTTCAAGGAAACTTAACCTTACGTTTAGACTACTTGTCCCCCCCAGCATTGCGGCCGTTATTGTCATTACT
>LPNX010347675.1:10061-23916 GCA_001517045.1 Pseudotsuga menziesii
TATAATTTCATCGACAATGGATGTCTTTCTCTCTCTAAACCAACTTAAATTCATCTTATTTTATACTAGAAATTTGCATCTCAATTATTTTGACCTCTCTCATGATGTTTTCTATATAGATAAATATACCCTTCAATTTATAATTTAATTATAGAAAACTTTAATTTAACATCCGTAACATATAGTGTTCTTAACATTAATTAATTTTTTAAATATGGATAGAAATTAAAAGTATTTAAATATGAAATGCCGTATATTTATTTTATTTTTAAAATGAAAAACATTAAACTTCATACTTATTTGTATTTTATTTTTAATTAAAATGAATATATGTAGTAATTTTTATTTTTATTTTGTTTAAACTTAAATTGATAATTTCAATTAAAAATATAATAAAATGTATTAACACCATCATACTCATATACTAAACAATATAAACAATATTTAATAGCTAGCAGAGTGGTAGCTCGGAAATATGTGTGACATACTATGTGTATGTGCAGCTGTGGTACTGTACCCTCTAGTGGGCTATCCTTATGTGTAGAAATATTACTGGAGGGGGACTATGACTTGTGGTAAAAAAGTTGCAAAAAAAAGGAAAAAAACCTACGATATAAGGGGCTCTCAGTTGTTATATCAGGCATAGAATCTCTTGAGGTGGAGCCCATTGCGTGGCTTCTTTAAGATTTGACAGTCTGAATCAGCGAAGAGGGATGCCCCCTTGTCAAGACAAAGGTCATTGGCAAGGCAGGGTGAAAAAATCTAGTCTTTTAGGGGAAGAACCAATTCCACAGTATGGTTTAAAGGGAATGGGGTAAAATCAGAGGTGGTCTTACAGATCTCTCCATCATTACGTAAGTGGTGCCAGGGTATATCAAGTGGATCTTCCACGGATGATGAGATGGAAGGGTGACTAGTGCTGGCCATCATGTAAATGGTATTGGTTGTGGTTTTGGTGGCCTTCCCCCTAGTCTCTGTTGGAGGAAGAGGGGAAAGCATGGAGATGGGAGGAGTATTTGATGGACCCAGAGATAGGTGCAATGTCATCTCAATTGGTTGGACATGAGTCAACACATCTTAGGGCCTCAAAGGTAGGGGAGGTGGTTCAAGGTACCACACAGGATTTCCCAATGTGAAATCTTATAAAATTTTGGGTTTCCAAGACAAACTTACTCACGATCCCAGATGGTAGGAAAAGGAAAAGGAAAAGGATTATGTTGATTGGGAATGAACCCCAATGTTTCCCTGGTAACTAAGGTTGTGACTGCGGATGGGCTTGCGGCTACGGGTGGAGCTACGGCTAAAGATGGAGTTGCGAATGAGGATGGAGATGTGACTGCAGTTGGTGCTGCAGTTAAGTTTGGATTTTAGGTGCAGCGATGCTGGATCGGAGCATGCACAAATCCGCAGTCTCACTTGGTGCAGGTGGGGGAGGTAAGAACAGGAAGGAAGTTGTCATGGTCGTATCAGAGAACAACTCACTACCTACAACCAACAATGAAGGAGTTGTTGCATTTTTGAAGGAAGTATCCATAGTGGGGATGATATTGGTTGGTGTAGTCAGCCCCTGCGAATCATGGTAAGTTAGTTTATCCATGATCACAATTTTCCCATCATGAGGGAACATCATAACGTGGAACACGGTGGATGCCATAGCTCTCATGGCGTACATGTAGCATCGTCCCAAGAGCAGGTTATAGTCCAACTGTTTGTTCACCAGCTCTATATCAATTAGGACTGTCTTCCCTACTAAAGTCATGTAGACATGTGGAAGGATGCCTTGGGCTCTGGTTGGGTGGCCATCATAGGCACGAAGTGTAGTGATAGATAGTTGAAGGGTAAGAGACCCGATTTTCTTCCATACAGATGTTGACATCACGCAGGTGGATGCCCCTTCGTCGATGATGCATCAATGGAACACCAAATTCCGGATTGAGACCTAAATTTGGAAGGAGATGGTGGATGGCATTATGGGTTCCCCTTGATCCAAATCAAATGTGATCAATCTTGATTCGGAGGGGTGCACCACACCTACTATGGATAACAACACTTTCTGCTATGGTCGGAACGTTTTGAGCACCTTAAGAGCCGACATGGCAAAAGGTGACTGGTCCAAGTCATCAACGATGCTATAGTTCACTACAGCTCTAGCCATGGCATTGTTGGAAACTCGTCACATGGGGGTGTGTGGGGGAAAACGGGGTAATTGAAGAGGCATGTTGGTGGCCTTCGACATGGATTCCACTGATGAGTAAGAGCTTTTGGTGGTGGTCCCATATTGGTTCCACTTTTTATGTAATTTGACCTTGTCAGTTATCATGGCTAGCAGGTGATGAACCCCTATCTCTGTAGGAAGGGCTGCAGTAGGGATTGCGAGGGTAGGTGGGGGAATGGGTGCTGTTTGTACCAACCCTAGGAGTGGTAACGAGTTCTAGAGAACCATGGGTGGAGGTCCTGGTGGTGTTGGGTTGGGTTGAGCTGGGACTATTGCATTGGTACCGCGCTGAGCTTCGTTCTGAATAATCTGCTTGGCACGACCCATGAAGGGGAACTCATGCGTATAGTGCCCATAGACGTCATATAGTTTGCACGGATGATCTGTCCATAATGAGCATTGCATCTAGGTGTGTTTGGTTGCTGGACGCCTCCTTGCAGTTGGTTGCTGCCCCAATTACTAGCTCGGTTATTTCTACCTTTCCCTTATTGGTTGTTGGGGGCTGGTTGGTTGGGACGATTTTGCTTAGAAAAAACTTGTCCCAAGGGTGGTGGAAGAGATGGGATGTGGGTTGGAGAGGCTTGAATAGGTGGTACATATTAGACTTGGTGAGGTAGGGGGCTATAAATTTAGGAATTTATCCCAAATACTATTGTGTCGGCCAAGTTGGTGCATAGGCATGTTGTTGTGGTGTTGGTTATGTGTAGGAGGTTGTGGCTCTAGAATGAGACATCATCCTTAAGTAGGGGTTTTTCTTGGGTGTGGTGGCATCATAGGTGTTGTTGCATGGTGTTTTGAATGATGGGAGACAGAGCCTATAATTCCATCTATGGCATGGGATGCCCTCGGCACATCACGGTAGGAAGTGCATGTACGTGGAGCATCTAGAATAATGGTATATAGGTATGTAGACTGAGCGTAAATCAGGTCAAACTGATGGTATTTCAAGATGGCATCCTCTTCAAATTAGTGACTTTCATGGGCTATATCCTTTGCTATAGGTGACAGCAAAGTGTGTAGGAACCAATCCAGGAAGATCTTGTCATAAAGTTGAATACTATACAAACTACGGTGTCGCTGCCACTCATAGATGTGGTTAGTTATATGGATTGCAGTATTTTGGCGGTAAGATAGCAAGATCTCTACCCCTTCGTCGTGTCTAATGGGGAGTTGGAAATACTGTTGGAACATGAAAGCCAAGGAGTTAAAATCCAGGTACTTGGATTGAGGTAGCTCAATGTACCATTTGGTTGCAGCACCTATGAGGGTGCGTTGGAATAGTCTGAGTCTAATCAAATCATATACAATGTTATTTGATGAGCACTGTAGGTGAAACATCATGATATGGTTTTGGGGGCACTCCCATGCCTTCCCTTCAAACTTGGGGATGTCTCAGGGGAGTTTGGTTGGTATGGGAGGCCAAAAGGTTTGATTACAAATGGGTTCATTGGTTAACCTAGCCAAGTTAGGGAAGTTGAGGCATGCCATGAAAGGAATATTTGACCCAAGGTTGATGTGTGATGGACCAGCGATGGTGGTGGGCTTTGCAAGAACATGATGTACCTGCGTGGTTGGGGGTACTTGTGGCATAGTTGTGGACGAGATACTTCCCCTAGGTATGGTAAGTGGCATAGTGTGAGTGGAAGGGCCACTACCCCCCTATATGATAGGAGGTACCATGTAGGTGGAAGTGCCATTTCCCCCAGGCATGCCAAGTGGGGCAGTGTGAGTGGATGTGCCACTGCCCCCAAGCATGCCAAGTGGGATAGTTTGACTGGTAAGTGTGGGTGGAGGTAGTTGACTTATGACAGTCTACATGACAGTGCTAGGACAACCAGCATGGCTGTTAGTGGTGGAGTGGGGTATGGATGGGGGTCCACTACCAATCGCTAAGTCGAAAAATGGATTTGGGTTTGCACCATCCATGTGGCTAAATGGTGCAGTGTGTAGATCTGACTCAGATTGATATGATTTTGAGTCTAAATCAGAGGTTGTGTGGCCTTCTTATGGTGTATAGGGTCATTGAGAATGGTCTCGATTGTGTTGGTTCAAGGACCCAAACTGTGGTGGATCTCATCTTAGGCGTGAGGAAGAGCGTGGGGGATCAATTGTGTCTAGTTGGTAGATCAGGTGGTGAAACATGGTAGTGACATTGTGGACCCTAGTTTTAGTGGCTTCTTATTGGATTTCAGGTGGTCACTCAGCCACCAATACTGCCAGGAGACACCGCTTGGATTTTTCCTCATGGGAGTGCTAGTCAATCGGTAGGGGTCGTTGCATGTTTTGCTTGGAAATTCCTCTCAGTGGCCAGCTACTTTGGGGTTCTCATGGTACTCCTCACAATGATTTTCATGGCTAAGCCCAAGTACTTCCCACGGTTAAGGGATTCAGGGACTTATGTCCTTAAAGACTGCAAGTGTTTGGATTAGTGTAAATTAACAAATTTTAATCGTTGGCTCAACGTCATGAACTGAGTTTGGTTGTTTTATTTGGTATGGTTATGTGCATGTCCCTTCTATTTCAATTACACTTGGTGGCTGCTTGTGTGGTTTAGGAATATTTCCCAGATATTTTCTAGTTTATTGCAGAACTTATAACATGGGTAAGTTGTTATGAAACTAGTAAATTGTGAACAAAAAATTTAAAACATGCCATGAATGAATCTAAACTATGGTAGAATTACTAGGTGACTTCCTTAGACCTATATTCTTCTTCGACCAGGAAAGAGTGCTGGGATCTCAATACAATGGGACTATGCCCTTCTGTAGATCCTCGACTCACTCTCTGAGTGCAAGTTCAGTCAACAAGGAGGATGTGAACACCGTGACATCCCCTGGGCCTACCACCCCCTCTACCTTCCAAGTCACCCAGTTCTAGTGGTCTCCAAAAATTACAAGTGAAGTGCCTATTACTATATGAGATTCACCCTTTGTCTTATCCCAGAATACCCCGAAGGGTGATGATTGGGTAGAGGAGGAAGGGCTAGGCAAGGTGTTAATTTCCAATTAGAAATTGAAATTTAACCTACAGTAATTTGTTCAAGATTTAAAATAGAATGTCAAGCAACAAAGGATTAAAGTATTATTAGGATATTTACACAAATTGTATTAAACTGAAAACAGACTACTGGACAGAGGTAGCTGAGCCACACTGACAGTCCAGACAGCTTAAAAAACTGAATCTAAGAGACATATCACCCTTTTCAGGGAAAATGTGGTGAGAGGGTTGCCAAATTTTCCCAAAATTAGGCAAGGGGGTCACTCAGAAACATAAAATAGGATTGATCTACTCCCTGGGAGTGAATTCGCACTTTTTGAGCCCAAATAAACGACCGCATCATGAATTTAGGGCCTAAATTTGCGACTGCGTTGATTTTTTTTTTTGTAGGTCGTGATTTTCGGGCCTAAGTAGGCGACTGGATCACTCTTTCTGGCCTGATATGAGCGATATTGCCCAAAAACATGAAAATTTTTAAATCTGAGTAGGAAATGGCCAATGGCAACTTGTGTCATGGTCAAACTGGCTCGGGTTTCCCTTAAGGAGGCTCAACTATAACTGTAAATGCAAAAAACCAAGAGCTAAACTAGATTTAACAGAAACTTAAAATAGGTTAAGAAAACTAAAAATGAAAACTAAAAAACTTGAAAAAGCAACCCAAGGATCTTGTGGGATCGATCTGGTATGGTATCCAATTCTGTAGAAGGGATTTCACCCTACTTACAGGCAGGAACAAGTCCCTTCCATATTTAGGAGGGAAGGTTAGGGTTCATGTTGGTTGAATGAAAACCTAAAAAACAGTGTCAGAACTAAGCTATGAATCCATGTATGAAAGGGTTAGGAAACCAACTATGGATGCAAGAAATCAAAGGGAAAACCTACAACAAACCATTAGAGAACAAACCTGTAAATAAAACAAGCTATCAAACTAAAATAACAATGAAAAACTAATGGTTATACCTTATGTTTGGATGGAAATGGCCCACCATACCCTAGCATGGGGAAGCACCTTTTCTCAATGGGATGGAAGCTTGGCTTGTGGAGTAATGGAGAAGAGGGATGTTGAATGCCTTGAGAGGAAAAGGGTCTCAAGGTGCTCACACGAGAAGAATAACGATAGGGAGAGAAGGAGTGTTTTGAGAGTGACCCCCACCCATCTATTTATAGCTTTTTTTAGAGATTTAGGGTTTTAAGGCCCTAGTTAGGGCTTTAGCCACTTTTTTGGGCTCTAATCCCCTTTCGTCCAATTCTTAGCTCCTTTGGGGGTTTTAAGCTCCTTTGAGGGGTTTTAGCCCCTTTTTGGAGGTTGTAGCCCCTATGAGAGCTATTGTGGCTCTTTTTAGGGGTTTTTAAGCCCTTTTTCATGTTTTTGATCCTTTGCAAGGGTGTGGTGGTCAAATGAGGGTAGCGCATAGATGCCTTTTGGTGGTGTATGTTACGTAGAGCTCATTGAGGTATTTTTTGAGTTAACAAATACCTTGGGATTGGGTATGAAAAGTCCATTTAGTTATGTTTGAAGGCATTTTGTGGTTTAAAAATAATTCCATTGATTGTACTTAAGTTAAGTTGAAACCTGACCAAAACATTGCACAAAACTTGATATCTAAGTTTAAAGGTTTTAACATTAATACCATTCCACACAAAGATAATGACTATGGTTAAACATTTCCATTTCATGTGGAAACCCATTATAAGAATATTTTCTAACCAATAAAATCTCTTTTAAACATATTTTCAAAACTTTAGCATTGGATAATGTTATAAGCTAGAGAATGTTCAATGACGATCATTAGATTATTGTATTTCTAGCCAACAAGGGAAAGCATAAGGATCCAATTATTTGTGATGAAGAGGTGTGGAATGTTTGGTTGAATGTAGAGATGATATTATTAACTAAAAGATAAATAACCTTTACAAAAAGGTAGTATTTCTTGAGAATCTATTATATTAGGAAGATTGATGCAAGCAATTTACATTATTAGTTCCTCTATATCATATGAGGTTGTTAATTTTTGAACTAAACAGGATCATAATATTATGAATTTAGGATCTTATTTCATGGTTGAAATATGAATTTGTATCAAGTTGTTCAACCAATATAGAAATGAGTTTTCTTGGACATATGAATAATATAAGGTTTCTGAAACATATATTATCTAACATGTGATGCCTTTTAAGTTAGATACTCCAACATTAGAATCACTTACAAAATGTGTTGAAAAAGTTGCTAAATGAAAATGTTATCTTTCTAGTGCACCACTCCTTGAATTCAAAACATGGCTAGGTACCTATGGAGGTACCCAAGGAATTAATAAGTTTAAAAGAAGGCTTACTAGAAGGATCTTACCAGTTTGTCTTCTTATAGTTAGTTCTTTTCACAATACAATTACTTCATGGTACCTTTTTAATAGAGATGGAATCAATACATAACATTACTACTTTGGTTATCTCCCTCGGTACATTGCATTAAATATGGCAAGGAAAAAATCATGTAGAAAGGGTTTAAATATTTTGTTCATGAGACTTTGCAAAGTGGATCCATTGCAAAGGCTAAAAAGCATCACCAAAAACTAATTATGACCTTTATAAGTCCAAAAAATAATTTTACAACTCCTTCGTGTAAACACGATGATATCCTCAACTAAGATCAAGTTTGGTGAAAGATTTAACACCCTTAAACAACCTCTTTTAACAGATTTTGGAAATCAAGAGCTTACACAAACTTGAGTTCCTAGCTCCTAGCAACAGTGGAAACTATTACATCATGCTCATCTTGATGTCCATATTATGTACAGTATTGAATCAACTTTTCCAAAATGTGGGAGGAAATAATGGTGAGAAAAATGGGATTTTTTTAGTGCTAACGTCTCCGATAACCCTCTCTAGGAATCCAGAAACAGATGCCATCACCTTTTATACCTCAAATAATTTTCCATACGAGCTCTACAATCTCACCATATTATTACTAGACTCTATAACATCTTTATCGATATATATGATTTATAGATAATAATTTCAGGAAACATAAAAACAGATAAAATCGTTGAGGATACTAGGATGAGATCAATTTTCTTTATGTTTGGTTAGCGATCCAAAATATTTGTTCCAAAAATTGAAGTGAGAATCTCATATACAAATAAACTGAGTAATATGACTTCAAATGCTTAATTTTTGGATATGAAACTTGTAATAATCATCAATGGAGGTACATTCATTTTAAATATATTATAGAAGCAATCTTTCATTCGAAATCATCATCACTACAATGGCATACATCAATATAGTGGGGAAATGGTCACTGTTTGCTAATTAATAATCACTTTAACATACAACCATTTGGTATTTAGACATGAGACTTTCTGAATATTAATAAAAAAGTACATTAATCTTATTACAATTATAAATTGACCATGATATTCTCTCCAAAATAGTACAATATCTCACCCAAAGCGCAATCCCTCCATTAGCAAGAGTATGCAATAAAGGCTAGAAATGGTTGAGAGAATGTGTTGCACTAGAAAAAACCATGATATTTCTTGTAGCTTACACCTGCAAATAAAAATTCCGTTAAATATCCATGAAATACCTTAATGGCCTCTCCAAACACCAACTTGGATGGGAATTTTTCACCCTCAAAATTGGCTAAGGCAAGAAACTAATCATCCACTAGCTCTCTCTCTTCACAAATGAAAATTTCTCAAATGATAAAAATACCTTATCTCAGTTGATCCATGTATTAGATAAATATCCTTAGCCTTCTAAGGTTACCAATCATCCACAAGCTCAAGCCAATTCAAATTAAGGTGTGTGCTCAAGATTTCCCATGTGCTCTCCCTTCCCTAGGCTTCCATCTTCCCCCAATTCAAGTAGGTACCCATTAAGCTTCCCCAACTCACATAAGTACCTTCTTGGATGATAAATTTATTCCTAACATGTCATAATGGTCATATTTCATCCTTCAGGCCTTAAATATTTCATAAATGTCATAGCATCTTCATCATTGGTGTCATAGATGCCATGGATGTTAGGGAATCTAGCCCAAGTGTCCAAGAAGCTCCCATTTGACTCTTCCTCTCCCATGTAAGTTACATTTCCTTCCAAATTTGACCTATGATTCATATGTCCAATTGTATTATCTTATAACTCATCCGAGAACATTAGGCCTCTCATGGATTCAAAATTGCAAGAGGAGGATGTCATGTGGCACAAAAATTATAGCTTGTGTGGGCCCCATAATCTCCATGTGTCTCCATGATCCATTTCCACTTCAATTTTCACTTGTATTTATTTAATTATATCCATTATTAAATATTTATTCCATTCCAATGTCTGAACATAATTTATTAGCTCCCTTATTAAAATTCCAAATGTATCCATTCAACCTAGGGAACTAGTAGGATTGATGGAATTGTCCTGCTATGCAATTTTTTGAATGGGGACATCACAGTCCCCCCCACCCAAGATTAATTGCCCTTAAAAAATTTTATATTTGTTTTCTGCAAAATCTTCTCCTCTTCCCATGTGGCACCTTCATTTAGTACTCCTTCCTTTGCACCAAGTGCTTTGTTATGGTTCTGCTCATTAATTCTCTTTAGCTGCAATTTTAGTAGTGGAAGTCATGTACTGCAATTTTGTGTTCCCAAAAGTAAAGAGATGTGGATTGAGCATATTTATATATCCTATAACATCACCACTAACACCACAAGGATTAATCAAATCCATAAAAACTGAATTTGTGCAAATATTCTTTACCTCCATAGTTTGGAAACCTTTTCTGAAATTTCACCCCTTTTTGCTTTTGTATAATTCTTTGAAGATGATGCTGAGTTACAAAAATTTTAGCTTCTTAAGATTCCAAGAAATTTCATAGAGGAACCACCATGCTTGCTCCTGCACTACTCTGATTACAATCATCCTCTCAAGTGGTGACTAAATCTCCAATGTTTCTTGTTCCCCCACAATTGAAACCAATGAAACAAAAAATGATCCCAGGGTCTCATATGATTCTAATACATGCATGGTGTGAAATGTCTATGATGAAATTCCATCAAAACCAAGAATATGAAAATTGAATCCATCTCTCAAAAGGTATCCCGCATAGGAAATTGAAACACTTCTATGTAAAGATGAACTCAAATAGCGAAAGGTTGGTTTGCTTTCTCAAACCAACAACCAAACTGCTACTCCAAGTGAGATGAAACCAAGAAATTCTAGAATCCCATTGCCGGTATTTCACCCTTCCTAACATCATGAGTACAAAATAAAGTTCATTAAAGTACATAACAACATCATGCAAATGTACAGAAAGAAGGTACCTCATCAAAGAATCATGAAAGTGTGTGTACATCCAAGTGAGTAGATCACCATGTGGCCCATACACACAAGCATCAAGTAATATATTAGATATTTCCCAATGACATATCTGATATGTCCCATAATTATGCTCCAAAAATATATAATGCGCATCAATATAATCAGCAATGTGTTCTTTCATCCAAGAAGTGAATGAAGAATCTCCACCATAAGTGCATCCATATAGATGTCTATCATCATAATGTAAAAATGGATGTTGCTGTAAATGTAACAAATATGGTTCTCTAATCGTGTCATCATCAAAAGGAGATATAGAAGTTTCATACTCCTCATGGGACACCATTACAAATAAACTTTTCACCCATACTTCATTAGGATGAATGCTGCGAAATATGGAAGTGTGGGATGTAGGAGAAAGAAACAAATCACCCAAAGGATTTTCATGTGAAGTATCCATAGGGGTAGGAACATTGACCTCCCTAAAAAAAGAAAAAAATCCTCATAAGTTGGTTCCAAGGTAGTGGAATCATGCACTTCTTCAAAAAGTGTGCAACCATTTTCAAGAGGAAGATAAAGTTACTATTCCACCACAAAAAGTGATTGGCTCTCATCTAGTTAATATTCAAAAACATCAATAACCTGCAATTTTCCATGTCTCTCATGATCCCTCATGTCATGAGAATCCTCCAAGCAATATACCATATGAAAATATGCAATATAGGAGGAAGAACAAGTGTCTTGCAACCTTTTTGTAAGTTTCTCATTTTGAGTTTTGAGCTTATTAATATCCTCATTATTATTCAGTATTATTAATTAAAACATTCATTAAGATCAACCAAATTATTTCTATCAAAAATCAAGGACATGCAATTACCTTCAATGTTGCACATTGCTCTTTGAATCTTCTCCATGTATTCAAGGAAAGATGGATCCTCCAATGAAGAGATTTTCCAAAAAGAATTTGAAGCCAATGCTTTAGTTTCATGGATTATTATAAGGGCCTCATGGATATCCATTTCACTCGTATTCAAAGACCCTTTAATGAATTATGGTTCATGGGAATGAACTTCCTCTTCTTATTTATTCTTGATTTGATCAACTTCTTGAAGCTCTAGTGGTGATGGGGAATTTGATATTGGTTCTTCATTATCTATCACAAGGTATTCATCTTCATGCTTATGAGAAATTTTTCTTGCAGCAACATTTTCAAATTTGATCTCTATGTCACCAACATAGAGTTGTGAGCACCCATCAGTAGGTACTCCTTCATAGTTCAAGGATCCATCAATAGATTCCCTTTGATTGGAACAACTCCGATTAGTAAGGATTGTGTTATTTTCTTCACCTTCCTCTTTATTTTATTTTCTGAAATAAACTTGATGTAATTAATGTTCAACTTCATGATTCTTTTTTCCTTCCTTTGATGGTGTCTCTAGGCTCTTTTCACAAATAGGATGATTTTTTCTCATTACATGCTCCTCCAAACTTGTGGATCGTTGATTGTCCCTTAATGAATTCACATTATACTTATTGTGCCTAAATCCATACTTGACAAGATATTATTCTAAATAATCCCTCTCATGAATATCCCCTCTCAAAGTTTGATACTCTTGGAAACATGCTTCAATATCTATGGTTGTAATTTCTTGTTTCATTGGCCAAAGAGGAAGGAATGTGGGCTTGGTGGATTGATTATGAAACCAAGAAATGTACGAAATTTTTTATTAAATCGATGATATTAATGCATAGGTGCAATTAAAATTCTCTGATACCACTTTTAATGTCCCTTTTTAATAATTTTATTAAAATGACCAATTGTTCACTTTTTTCCCTATTTCGACCTTTGACTAGTTTTGATGTCTAGGTTTCCAAATTGACGCAAATGATCCAAAAAATTATGAGAAGGTATATAAATGATATTAATACTTGAATATGATGTTCATGTATGATTTATGACCCTCCAAATACTTCTAGAAATGTGTTTAATATTCTGTCCGAGGTAAACATTTTCACTAGCAAATCGGGGCTCCAATTCCACCAGGATAAATGCTGAAAATGGATTTCCAAATGATCCCAAGCCCACTCGATATTATGAAAAGAAGATGATTATGTTTAAGGGAAATTATTAATGTCTCATGAGAATTATTATTTAGTTTATAAAGTATTTTATAACCCTCTCCCAAACAACTACAAAATCACTGATTCGACCGTTGGGGAAATGGCACCAGATCTTCTCCAAATGCCAATAAATTGAGTAATATGACTTCAAATTATTAAGTTTTGGATATGAAAATTGTAATACTAATCAATGGAAGTCCATTTATCATAAATATATCATATAAAAATTCGTTCATTCGAAATCATTAGCATTACAACGGCATACATCAATAAAGTGGGGAAATGGCCATTGTTTTCTCATTAATAATCACTTTAAAATAAAACCATTTGATATTTAAAAATGATAATTTATAAATATGAAAAAAATATTCTATTAATATTATTACAATCATAAATTTACCATGATCATCTCTCCCAAATAGTACAATATCTCACCCAAAGTGCAATCCCTCCATGAGCAAGAAGATGCAGCAAAGACTGGGAATGATTAAGAGAATGTGTTTCACTAGAAGAGACCACAAGCTCCAATATATATTACACCTGAAAATAAAAAATACATTAAATCTCCATGAAATACCTGAATGGCCTCTCCGAACACCAACTTGGATGGGAATCTTTCACCCTCAAAATTGGCTAAAGCAAGAAACTAGTCATCAACTAGCTCTCTCTCTTAACAAATGAAAATTTCTCAAATGATAAAAATCCCTTATCTTGGATTATACCTGTATTTTATAAACATCCTTAGCCTTCTAAGGTTACCAATCCATCCACAAACTCAAGCCAATTCGAATTAGGGTGTGTGCTCAAAGTTTTCCATGTGTCCTCCCTTCCCTAGCCTTCCATCTTCCTGCAATTCAAGTAGGGACCCATTCAGCTTCCCCAACTCACATGAGAACCTTATTGGATTCTATATATAGGCATGACATGTAATAATGGTTATATGTTATCCTTCAGGTCTGCAATATGTATTAGCCATTTGACTCTTCCTCTCCCATGTAAGTTACATTTCCTCTAAAATTAGACCTATGATGCATATGGCCAAGTGTATTAGCCTTCTAACACATCAAATAACATTATCCCTCACATGGATTCAAAATTGAAAGAGGAGGACGCCATGTGGCATAGAAATTCTAACTTGTGTGGGCCCCATAATTTCCATGTGTCTCCATTCTCCATTTCCACTTCAATTTTCTCTTGTATTTATTTAATTAG
>LPNX010347686.1:0-12209 GCA_001517045.1 Pseudotsuga menziesii
CATGACATTTAGCAAGAGCCTCATACTCCTCTTGATCTTATGCTGGCCATGACCCCCCAGACTCCCTTGTATCAAGTTGTGGATGCATTATCATAAGCTTTTCCTGTATTGTTGAGCTTTATGCCGGCTTCCCTGACATTGCATTTCAGCCATATAGCCCAAGCTTGTCTCATGTCTTGCCATGCAGAGCCTTTCTTTATATCCTTCACAGCTTGATTCCCTTTTTACCGGGAGGGGATTTTTCCTCGAGTGTCGATATCCTACACATGTGTCCTTGCATTGAGCATAGGTATGTTCCACTGCTTGGAACTAGTTTGTTTTCCCCCATGACACTCGTCTCCTCCTAGTTTGTAACTATAAAGCTAGTTTATTCTTTTTTCAAGCTTTTCAAATAACTGAAAAAGACCAAAAAAAATCAAAAAACCAAAAATCCGGACAAGAAAAGATATTATCTTTGGCAGCTGTTGAGTCGTGTCGCCTTCGAACAGAGCACTGTATATCACATCCATTGGTTGGGTTATAGTTTGACTTTAGGAGCTGTACTCGTTTATCTGAGTTTTATCTCCACCGACTGGTTATGCTTCAAGTCCCTATGGAGACTCTATTGATGCCTCCTGCATCATAGAGATGTCCCAGTTTGTATATCAAGTCTATGCTGCCTTCATTCAGTCACCATACGCCGTTATGCTCTTGTTTGAAGGAAGTTGAAACCTGAGTCGGCCATTCCTTAGTTATCTTGACTTTTCATGTCGGCCATTCCCGGTACAGTTACTGGTTCGTGCACCTTATGATCGAGTCCTTCCACATTATACAGCTTTGCTGAGTACCTCGTGTTGGATGATGGGGGATGCCCTAATGCCCTCCTTCCAGCGGATTTCATCCCATCGACTTCAGATCATTTATTATGGGATTGGAATCTAGATTCATTTTGAGTGCCTTGAGACTTGCAGTCATCAGTGGCAGGTTCTCTCGCCATTGACAGTTTTGGGAATACATCAATGTCCCCTGATCAATGGATTATCTCAAGTGTTCGACCTCAACACATTTATTCACACTTGTTAGTTTGCACTCTAGTACCTTGATTCCCATTTTCATTATTGGTGGGTGATCTCGTGTCTGTTAATGGTATACATCAATGGCCGGTAATCAGACGATGGACTACTATATTCGACCTCGACACCTCTATTCGCATAGTAGGACATGTACTAGTAGCGGTGTGTGTAGAAGACCTTCCAGATTGGTGGCATCCACTATATGCTACCTCCTTGATCGTGCCAGTGTTCATGAGATTTCAGCTCTCGTGACTTGTTCCAGTATATGTCAGACATTTCCAGCAACTATGGAGATCTTGATCTGTTATATATCTTCAGCCTTTGTGGAGATCATGGTCCTTTGTATATCTTCATCATGGATATTCTGATCTATGTATATTGTACGCGGCGATGACCACATATGTGTTATCATGTTTCATTCCTATTCATGGCCATTGTACTCTTATGTACCCCAATCCATAGGAATTTCTCTCCGTAACAAGCATCGATACTTTTTATAAAGAAGAAGGATGGTACGATGTGGATGTGCATCGATTGTCGTCATCTTAACAAAATTACTATCAAGAACCGATACCCAATCCCTATGATTGATGACTTCTGCAATAAAGTATGAGGATCCAAGATATTTTCAAAGATCGACCTACGATATCGGTACCATTAGGTATGGATTCGCGATGAGGATATTCATGAAAACTTGTTTCATACAAGGTAAGGTCACTACGAGTTTGTAGTAATTCCGTTCGGGTTGACCAATGCACCCATGAACTTAATGTGTATAATGAAAAATATATTCAGTAAATATCTGGATAAATTTGTGTTGGTATTTATAGAGAAAATCCTAGTTTAGTCTAAGGTTAAAGAGGAGCATGAGGAACACATCCACATAGTGCTACAGGTGTTACGGGAACACCAGCTCTCTGCCAAGTTTAGTAAATGTGATTTTTACAAACCCCATATAGAGTACTTGGGTCACATCATCTATGAGATGGGGATAGATGTGGACCTACGAAATATTAAAGCCATAAAATATTTCCCTACCCCTATTGGTGTCACCGACATTATATCCTTTTTTGGATTAGCCAGATATTATCAAAAGTTCATTGAGAACTTCTCGAGAATAGATTGTCCCATGACCGCATTGCAAAATAATGAAAATAATTTCTTATGGAAAACCAAGTGCGAGGAAAGTTTTCAAAAGCTTAAACATAATTTTACAACTGCAATAATACTATGCATTGCGGATCTTGATGGGGATTTCATTGTTCGCACGGATGCAAGCAAAGAAGGGCTCAAAGGATTCCTCTTGCAGAATGATTACGCGATATTTTATGAATCGTGAATGTTAAAAGAACATGAGAAGAAATACCCCACACATGATCTTGAGTTAGAATCCATCATCCACACCTTGAAGATGTGGAGGCACTACCTCATGGGAAGGAAATTCCTTTTGAAGACAGACAATATCAGTTTGAAATATTTATTTGAGCAACCGGATCTGAATGCCAGGAAAGCCAGATGGTTGGCTTTCCTTAGTGAGTACCATTTTGAGCTAAAGCTTATAAAGGGAAAAGATAACGATATTGATGATGCTTTGATCTGTCAAACTCATATGGTATATGAGGTGCCTTCAAGTAAAACCTATTCGGATTTACACGAGAGTATTAGAACGACCAACAGAGTTGATCCTTTCTATTTAGAAATCCTCAAGAAAGTCCAATAGGACAGGTTGTTTCAACAACAAAAAAAGTACAAGGTAGACGAAACAGGATTGCTATGGTCCAAGGAGAGATTGTAAGTTCCAGAAGGAGGGGACATTCGGTCTAACATCCTCGTGAAATTTCATCGAACACACTACTCGAGGCATCCGAGATATTAAAGGCTGATATATGTTGTTAAGAGACACTTTTTCTGGCCTAAGTTAAAGGTTAACATAGTGTTGTTTATCAGGAAATGTCAAGAATGTCAGCTGGTCAAAGATGAGCACCAGCATCCTTCAGGGTTACTGTAGCCATTACTCATTCTAGAATGGAAGTGGGAGGTCATTAGTATAGATTTTATCATAGGTCTACGTAAGAGTAAGAAACAAAATGATTCTATCTTTGTAGTAGTTGAAAAATTGTCAAAATAAGCACACTTCATTCCAGTGAAGTCGACCTACAAGGCAGTACACATTGTCTATATCTTCTTGAAGGAGATATTTATATTGCACATGATACCCAAGGAAATCATCTCAAATCGATATACTAACATTACCGAAAACTTTTGGAGATCCTTATTCTCCAGATTAGAGACACAGTTGAAGTTTAATATTTCTTATCACCTGCAACAGACGGGAAGACAAAAAGGGTAAACCAGATTGTAGAGTACATGCTTAGGATGTATGTCATGAACATTCCCACCAAGTGGGAGAATTACCTATAGTTTACAGAGTTTTCTTATAACAATGAATACTAGACTTTCGCCAAGACACTAGTACAAAATGAGGAATTAGCTACTAGGTGAGTAAAAATTCTAGTCACCACTAGTTTTTCGAGTGATTTACTACTAAATATGAGAAATTTTGATTGAACCAACTATAAGAAACTAAAATTAACGACTAAGTTAGTCACCCGTTAACAAATATGACTAGATAATATGTGACAGAGTTAAAAATGACTAACATAAACGACTAATTTAGTCACGGCATAAAAAAATGACTAGCTAGAAGAATATGAATTAGTCATTTATGTTAGTCATTTTTCATTGTCACTCCAACAATGGAAAATTGCAATATTGTGACTCTGAAAAGTCATGTAATGGATAAATGGGGGCTTCTAAAATTAAATTGTCTTCCCAAAGGTTGCAATTTATTAAATAGCTAAACTTACGACCCCTTTCACAAAACTTTCGTACGCATATGTTTCATAGAAAACAACTCTATGGTTGATGAACTATGAAAAGGGGTTGTTGATTCATAAGAAGATATGTTCACCTGGATAGAGTCTTAGGAAGATGAGGTATTATATCCCCCTCATAAGCGCATTCACATTTAATTTTTTCATGTTTTGTATCTTCAAGGTTGGTATAGTTTTTGAGATGGATTTCTCAAGAGCTAACAATAAATATCCAATCTATTATAACAGTAATTTATGGTCTATAAGTGAAACATTTTGTAACTCCCAAACAATATCAAGTATAAATATCACAAAATATACCATTACTCATATATATATATATATATATATAATAAATCATGGAAAAAATAAGTTTATTATATTGACCAAACCCATCAATTTCTCCATATCAATAGCTCATACAATATTATGCTTCATTTTACATTCATAAACAAAAAATGCTATAGTTCTTTACATTTTCAACAACTTTACTATATTGACCAAACCCATCAATCTCTTCATATCAATCACTCATACAATCTCATATTCCATTTTACATTTATAAGAAAACATATGCTATAATTCTCCAAATTGAAAGAAATTTACACATGGTATAGATATGTGTGTCTTAAACACTGATTATTGATTTTGTAACTTTGTTTTTATTTTAGTTTAAGAAATTAAAAACATGCAAAGTAATATTTTAAAAAAACTTATTACATTGAAATATTTTTTCTTATTACAAAGGAATATTTTGTTCTTGTATTAGTAAAAAAAATTACTTTACTAAAGTAATATAACAAAAATGGATGAAATAAGTTGTTTCATAGTTCTCCAAGTAGTAACCTCCCAGTCATTGTTCCGTGGGCGAACCAAAATACAAATTAGGTTGTGGACCGTGAGCAATGATCTAATTTGAAGGGCGGGTCTTAATTTCAATTGGAAGGGTATTTTTTCTTCTGAGCCCTTCGCAAATGAAGGGAAATACAAATAATTGTACTTCAATTGACAAGTATAAATTAACTAAACCTTTTCACCAAAAAAATTCAAAAAACAAATATTGTTCTTTCAAATTTTTACAATTTTAAACAATTGAGCACCCCTTAATATTTACATGAAAAAATGATATATTCTCAATGAAAATTGTTTTGAGCACGTTAAGTTGTCATATGTGTATCATTAATTTTATTGTTTAGTAACATAACTACTATTCTATTGTATTTTTTCGAGTTTGAGCACACTTCATTATACAAAAAAAAACTTAGACACTTCATTATTGGGGCATCGACGTGCAATCCAAGCTTGAGAGATGTAAGAATGGTAAGGATTGGGCACGTAAGAAGATATCATACACAACTCAGAAAACATTTAAAAAAAATCCTACATACCAAGCAAGTTAACAAAGCTAGCATAACCAAGGTTGGGGCATCAATTTTTTTTGTTCAACACTTGCCATGAAAGCATACATGTATGTGATGGAGGGGAAACTCAGTGTATGTCTAAGTCTCAACACTCTCCCTTTTAAATTGAACCAAAATATGAAAAATAAGTTTATTAATGGCTAGATTTGAGAAAGTTCTAGGTGTGAGTAATTAAGAGCGCGGGGCCCTAAAATTTGTTGTTTTTTGTACTAGTCAAGACTCCACGATTCAGTGAATCGACAGTCACAGGTAGGAATTTAAGCTGTTTAATGAAAAAAATTAATGTCTATAACCTCTATGTCGAAACCGTTTTCCATGTTGATGCCGGCTACTACTCTATTTATTGTCTTACCAAAAGGCATGATAATGAGGAATACAACCTAAAATTATGGACTTTACCTTTGAATAATGCCTTGCAATCACATTGGTAAGTAGTGATAAGAATATCACAACAATCCAACGTGTCAAATCTCATTTAATAGTGTTAATTAAAGATTTATATGGTAAATTTAATATAAGACTTACTTATAGTTGTCTCTTACTCTTTGCATATTGACACATTTAATATTTTATGGTTGTCTTTGCGCCTTGACCCAATTCATATTATAATGTGAGGATGTGCATGCATAATAATCCTTAGTTTTGACTATGAGATGAGGATTTAAAGAGAAGAGGATGTAAAGACAAGTAATTTTTATATGTATTTTGGTAGCGACAAGGACAAATGTTGTGAGAAACCACAAATGTTTGGAAGGACGGAGGGAGATTACATCATGATCATGTGACCCATCAAATTGAAGACTATTCTTGAACCAACAATTGTTTTTTTAATTTTATTAATCACCATTGTTTCTCCATATCGTGTGTCCAATGACACCTCTCTATAACAATGCATAAATCGGCTTTTGCACAGTTTGTGATCCTAGCTACTTGCCATTATTTGTATTTGCATGCAATCTAGAGTTCCTTATAGTTGTCGTGAGTCCATGATAGTCATGCAATAAATGAAGTCTTATAGAGGAGGAATTATCAAACTAGCCTTTTAAATTTCATTTTGATGAGAAAAGAGTGGACATTGGTAGCGGGGTTCACATAGGTAGTAGGAACAACGTTTTGAGCTCGTTTCAGGCCTAGTAGTTGTTCTTTTTTGTTATATTCATAGTTGTCGACACATTGCCATGCTTTAGATTACAGCCCTAAGTGACTTGAGAGCCAAATTCACATCTCGCTAGTGCCTCGTAGTCATTAATTATTACTGACCATCTTGCACAACTAAGTAGTGAGTGCATGACATGAGTGAGTAAGTGATTATAATTGATCATATTTCCAATATTGTGAATGATGAATTATAACTTTATAGCATAGGAATTTCAACATCTTAATAAATTTATATGGATGGGTAATTTCAAATGTTGCCCTTCTTTTAAAATGTCGATATAAATTATGCTCTTCTCAATTGGAACGATATAAATTATGCCCTTCTCAATTGGAAGGGTAAATTTCATATTTTAAATTTTTCTAAAGGCTAATTTTAACTTTACACTTGTGGGAAGGGCTAGAACCCTTTGGAAGGGCTCAATTTTGAAGGGTGTGAACGGTGTCCATGAGTATGTGTTTTTTTATATTTTTATATGAAGTGTTAATTTAGACTTGTATGAGACTTTAAAATCTGGCTATCATGGTATGATTCGAAATGGATTTATTCCTGGGCTTTCCACCGAATTCAACAATGCCAATGGCAATTGCAATGTCAAATCCTTTTAGAAAGATGCAGAAGGAGGGATGATTATTTATTAGGATTTTTCTTCACCTTCATAGCAATTCAAACGATCTAAAATTTGGTGAAAAAACAGAGGCAGCCTTTGATAGAATCACTCTGAGAAGGCTATGCAAGCAGGGTCGGTTGAAAAAGGCATTCAATGTATTGACTGGAAATTTCCCTTTGAAATCCTCTGTCTATGTTTCTATTCTGTGAGACTATGCTGATAAGAGGGTTCTATCAGAAACCAAATTACTGCACACCCACATGATAGCCCAGATGGGAATGAATCCAAAAAAACATATTAGTACCAAACACACTCATCAACACATATGCAAAGTGCGGGAGTTTGGAGGAGGCGCGCCAATTGTTTGACAAAATGTCTGAATGAAATGTGGTTTCATGGACTGTTATGATTCAAGCTTATGCCAAGAATGGGCTTGCTGAGGAGGACTTGAATTTGTATTATCAAATGCAAATAATAGGCAGTCGGCCAAATAATTTTACGCTTTCCAGCGTTATATCAGCTTGTCCACACTTGGGTATTTTGCAACATGGAAAGGAAGTGCATAAAGAAATTAATAGGAATTATAGATCATGCACACCAAGTGTTTGACAGAATTCCCAAACGAAATGTTGTTTGGTTGACTACTATTATTGTATGGTATGCACAGAAAGGGCAGGTTGATGAGGCCTGGAGGAATTTTCAGCAAATGCCTGAGAGAAATGTGGCCTCATGGAATGCTATGATGGAATAGTATTCACAAAGCAAGCATGGTTATGATGCCATGAAGCAATGGATATGTTGATGAGGTTGTTGAGCTATTTGACAGAATGCCTAAACAAGATGCAGTTTTCTGGAATACCCTAATTACAGGATTCATGTAGAATGGGTTGGCCGAGGAGGCTATGAAGTTGTTTGATAGAATTCCTGAACGAGGTGTGATTTCTTGGAATGCCATGATTTCTGGCTATGCGCAAAATGGGTAGTTTAAGAAAGCCTTGGAGCACTTTAGACAAATGAGTCTCTGTGGTGTGAAGCCACACGTAGACACGTTTTCTAGTGTTCTCCCAACTTGTGCCAACTTGGTAGCTTTGTAACATGGTAGAGTGATCCATGCAGATGTAATTAAAAATGGATTCTAGACAAACACATTCATGGGGAATGCTCTAAATGATTTGTATGCCAAGTGTGGAACCATAGAGGATACATACAAAGTGTTTGACAAGATACCTAGATGATATGTGGTTTCATGGATTGCAATGATTATGGGACATGCCATTCATGGATGTGGGAAAGAGTCCTTAAATCTCTTTGAAAAAATGCATCTCTCCGAAACTGTCCCAGACCGTGTAATCTATGTTGGTGTCTTTTTTTCCTATGGCCATGTTGGTCTAGTGGATGATGGTTGGCACTACTTTGATAAGATGAGTAGACTTTATCATATCACACCTCTTAGGGAACACTATTGTTCTAGGGTAGATATTCTTGGTCGAGCTGGGAACTTGTATATGGCCAAAGATTTGATCAAAAAATGCCAATGAAACCTGATCCTGCCATGTGGGTTTCTCTGCTTGGTGCCTGTAGAATTCATACCAATATAGAGCTAGGGGAACCTGTGGCAGAACACCTTTTCGAATTGGATCCTAAAAATGTTGCAACTTATGTGTTACTTTCAAATATCTATGCAGCCTCCGGCAGGTGGTGTTGTTCAGGAATAAACACCCTTGTAACCTAGGGTCTGGGGTAACCAACGTACTTCTAAAACTTGCAAACAATCAGCTTTAAAGTACAGAAAGGAAATAGGAGGAAATATTGGACTCACCCGATTACCGACGGTTGGTCCAAGCTTTGTCTTCTCCTGCTCTTCTTCTCTCCAAAGATTTCAGGGATGCACCTCCTTCACTTGAAAAGAGAAAATTCTCCAAGTACAATCTTATACATGTATATATAACAGGTTAGATAAACAACATATATAGTGCTTAATCAAATATATCCATCAACCATGATACATGAAAGAGACTCAACACAAAGTTGGAAGAAGAATTCTCTTTGTTAACAATCAGTGAATGAGATAAGTGTACAACCCAACGCCTAAGAAAAGGACTCCTCTGCAACCAAAGGATTCTTAGTTCTACTGCTCCAAAGACTTCTGAAGATCTACCACTAGTGTAACTTTGCTCTCCAAGATTCATTCTATTAATGCCCTCCCCAAGGCCTCTATTTATACTTTGAGAAATAGAGAAGTTTTGAAGGTTAAGGAGGTTGAGACAGTTGAGATGGTTAATGATTAGGCCTCAACTAATATGCATTAATCATGTTCTATATTTTTTAATGTCGAATGGATGTGTATGTGACTATTGATATAGGCAACCCCCGTATGACACATGAGTTACTTTAAGGGAAACCCGCGTATAGATCTGTACGCGGGTTGCAATGAGAATAGTCGCATACAATACGTGGGTTGTCAACAGATATAGTCGCGTATGTACACGAGTTTCAGTGGAGATAGTCATGTATGGAAATCAACACATAGAAAAATAAAATGGCAAGCTGGTTGAAAGGTAAATGCATCCCATGTCATGCCCATCTATAGTGTTTAGGAAAACTTCAATCCTAAAATGTCCTTTTGTGTACCAACATAATGAGATGTTGGCACTCGGACGGAGAAGTGCCATTTGGGTTGATAATAGGTGGGATGACATTGAGAAAGTGAGAAAAACAATGAAAAATAGGGAAGTAAAAAGAAGCTTGGCTGCAGCTGGATTGAGGTTAATAAATAGGTATATGCATTAGCATCAGAAGAGAAACCAATTCCACATATAGAGGAAATTTATGTAGAGCTGGACAAATTGTCTACGATGATGAAGGAGGCAGGGTATACACCTGATACAAGATTTGTGCTAAATGACGTGGAGGAGGAGCATAATTAACATAATCTTTACTTTCATAGTGAAAATATGGCAATTGCATTTGGGCTCATCAATACATCCTTTGGGATTCCTATGAGAGTCATTAAGAACCTTACAGTATGTGGTGATTTCCACATGGCTATCAAATTCATCTCCAATATTTTTGTACTAGAAATTCCAGTTAGGGATGCCATCCGATTCCATCATTTCAAAGATGGAAATTGTTCCTATGGGGATTATTGGTGAACATGGAGACAAGTTTAAGTGTCATTGAAATATTGCTTCTCTAAAGTACAACTTGATGAGTTTCAGTGTGTGTTTGTGGACTAGACTAGCATGGCCTTTGTATAAGATGCTTGTTGATTAGAAATTCAGATTACTAGAATCTGAACAGGCCATATATCTTTTGCTCAAATTAGTCAATATCTTCAAAATTATGTAGAAGCTGAATCTGGAATCAACAATGATACTAAGTTACAGGGTTCATGGTTTTTAAAGGTTGATGTTTGAAATTCGTTCTATCTCAAGTATTTGTCAAGTTCATTGAGGTGAGGTTAGTTGATCCTAAACACTGAACTAGAACGGACCATTTTGGAAGGCGAATTCCTTAGGTAAAAATTCTAAACTTGATATTGAATTTACCCATTTTTTTTCAATACATGGAAAAGAAGGGACTTGTGACCCTAACTCTCTCTATGCTCATTCATTCCACCTCCCTCCGATGTCTCCCTACCCATAGATTTGTTTCTGCTCCTCTAATGTCGCCCTGCGCTCCAATAGAATGAATTGCCTCAGGACAACAGGGAAATGAATCATGCGAAATTTGAGGAGCCCAATTATTCCTAGACAGTGATGAGCCCAAGTATGGACAGTGAGTAGTGAGCCCAATTATTCTTGGATAATGGTGAGCCTAATTCTGGAGAGTGAGTGGTGAACCTCTTGGACTGAGTCCGATTCATTGGACAGTGGTGTGCTCGATCGACTGGGGTCTGATTCTACTTCTACTCATTTTTTGTGGAGTTTGCAACATATCTTGGTTAGTTTTTTTTTCCCCACTTCTCTATTGTAGAGTTTGGAATTTACTAAATTTTAATCTTCACACGGAAAGCATGCATACATTATGAATGTGATGATTATTACAGACTTTGTAATAATTATCACATTCGTAGCATATTCTTGCTTTCATTCTTCAAATAGTCTATAGGTTGTTCACTTTCTATGGATGTTGTAGACTACACTCTTATTGTGACTCTGTAATAATCATCACATTCATAGCATATGCCTGCTTTCATTCTTCAAATAGCCTATAGGTTGTTCACTTTCTGTGGATGTTGTATCCTTCACTCTTACTGTTTAATGAAAGTATTTATTTTCCAGGTGGAAGTTCAGCATGTGGCGGTTTAGTGTCCAACTCCAGACAGAGGATAGCTAGAGCCCAGAGGTAGAGACACTTCACTACTTGAGTCTTAGACATAGAGGGGATATTTGGTTCAGAGTTGAGACTGAAACTCCTCTGACGGTTGAAATGTCCAACCTCCAAGTAGTTTTTTAATTATTCAATAGAATTAGTTGTTCAAAAGTTAAAACCTCTGAAATGCAAATCATGACCATTCATTTTTCAGGTCTTTAAGAGGAGTGATGGACCACCTATTTTCTATCATCAATGGTAACAAAGGTGGTGTTGAAGTTTGAAAATGGATGTCTATAGAACTTAGAGAGATTATTGAAAAAGATTATGATATTACAAAAAATTATGGAGATGAAATAAAACAAGAAGTAGCACATTCAACTAGATATTGCAAGGACTTACACGGTACACTCCCATTTCCTCATTTTCGTCAAGCATTGCTGGAAGTTTTTGGAGCTAGAAAAATCAAGTGAGACAACAACATCAAACTCCCTTTGGAAATATGTATAGAAACAAGAATTAATTGATTTTGTGGGCCTCAAACACATGCGGGGGCACATATTTGTAGGAAGGTGTTGCGTGTTGTGGACTGGACTATATGATCTAAGTTTGTGTGTTGGATTTTTCTTTGGTAGATTGTCCTGATATTTTCATTATTTTTTCCTGACATATGTTCTTTTCTATTTTTGTTGGAGACATTTACCATCATACACACTCTTTCGGTCAAATTGGCCTAGTTAAACCACTATCCTAAGTTTAATTGACATCAGTGGAGCATTAATT
>LPNX010347686.1:14184-27084 GCA_001517045.1 Pseudotsuga menziesii
ATTAAGATCAAGATACTGAGATCTGATAATGGAGGGGAGTATGTCAGTAATGATTTGCTGTCCATATGCTCCCAAAGTGGTATTCAAGTCCAACATTCAATTTCCTACACTCCCCAGCAGAACGGTGTAGCGGAAAGGAAGAACCGGTCTCTCAAAGAAATGACCACCTGCATGTTGGAGTCAAAGAAGCTTGCTGCAAATTTGTGGGCTGAATCCATGCATGCTGCAGCATACATTCAGAACAGGGTGCCACATTCATCAGTGAAAGGTAAGACTCCTTTCGAAGCATACTTTGGACACAAGCCTGATGTGTCTAACCTACGGGTGTTTGGGTCCACTGCATGGGCCCGGATTCCGCTTGATAAAAGAAGGTCTTTGCAACCGCAAAGCATAGAATGTCTGTTTATTGGATATCCTGATGAATCTAAAGGATTCAAGCTGCTGGATATCAAGACCAAACAGATCATCATCGAGAGAAGTGTCAAGTTCGATGAGCCTCTTCAGGAGGTGGAACTAGTGGAGGAGAAAACTGCTGAAATTCCTTCCTATTCCGCTGAATATTTGGATGATGAAATTGGGGATGATGACCCTGATTTGGATCCTCTGATTTCTGATATCAGTGTGCCACAGACATCAGATACTGAATCAGAACCTGAAGTGCAAAATCATCTACCTACATGGGCCCGACAGACACTCTCCTCCGCAGGAGACAACATTGGAAATCCGGATGATCCAAGGAGAACCAGGTTTGATTTCCAAAGAGCAGGTATTGCACTTTATTGTTCTGATATTTTGCTGTCCGAAACTTGCTATTGATGATTAGTTCAGATCCAAAATCCTACTACCATGCTCGGAAGGATCCGAGATGGCAAGTTGCCATGGATGAAGAGATGAATTCTCTTCAGAAAAACACTACTTGGGAGCTAGTTTCTCTTCCTCCGGGAAGAAAATTGGTTCAATGCAAGTGGGTGTTTCGGACAAATGTTGCTGCTGATGGAAGCACCTGCAAATATAAGGCAAGGCTGGTAGCCAAAGGTTTCTCTCAGGTCCAAGGAGTGGACTACCATGAGACCTTTGCACCGGTTGCAAAAATGGACTCCATTCGCCTTGTTTTGGCTATTTCCGCATCCAAGCACTGGGAGGTGCATCACATGGATGTTAAGTCAGCCTTTCTGCATGGAGATATTCATGAGGAGATATACATGAAGCATCCTGAAGGTTACATCACTGATCCATCTTTGGTTTGCAAGCTAAAGAAGTCACTATATGGGTTAAAACAGGCCTCAAGAGAGTGGTATTCCAAGATGGATGCCTTCCTTCTCTCGCAAAACTTTCAGCGATGTAGATCAGATCCAAATGTGTATTTAAAGCAGCATGATGGTCATCTTATTATTATTGTTTTATATGTTGATGAATTACTAATCACAGGTAGCACAGTTGCCTCCATTTCAGCCATCAAAACTGCTCTCCACAATGCCTTTGAAATGAGTGATTTGGGGCTTCTAAAACAATTTTTGGGGCTCGAAATCGAGCAAAATTCTGATGGGATCATGGTCACTCAGTAAAAATATATTTCAGACCTGTTAGTCAAGTTTAACATGGCTGAATGTAGACCTGCACCATTCCCTTTCCTTTCAGGGATCAGCCTTGAAGAAGGAAAACACACACCTCCCATGGACTGCACTATTTATCGACAGCTGATTGGCAGCTTATTATACTTGACACATTCTAGGCCTGATATTTGTTATGCCGTGAATGCTGTATCAAGATAAATGCAGAAGCCTCATGATCTTCATTGGAAGGCAGCCAAGCGGATCCTCCAGTACATTCAGGGAACCAGGACCTATGGCATTCACTATGCTGCAGACTCCGAGCTAGAGCTGGTTGGATACACAGATTCCGATTGGGCGGGTGATTCTATTGATCGGAAGTCAACTTCCGGATATGTATGCATGTTTGGTGGTGGCCCTATTTTCTGGTCAAGCAAAAAGCAGGCTGCCATAGCACTATCTTCAGCAGAGGCCGAGTATCGAGGAGCGGTGAATGCTTGCATCCAAGCAGTTTGGTTGCAAGGCATTCTTTCAGAGTTTGATCTTGGTAGTACTATGTCCACTGTCCTCTTTTGTGACAACCAGAGTGCTATTAAGATATCCACGGAACCAGTTACCAGGAAGAGGACCAAACATGTAGAGATTCACATGCACTACATCAGGGAGCTAGTGCATGACAGGACCATCATTCTGCAATACTGCCCGACTGATGAGCAGATTGCAGACATCTTCACCAAGAGCTTTTCAGAAAAGAAGTTCACTTACCTCCGTTCACTGTTGGGGGTGAGTTCATCAGGGTGATCCAGACTACTTTCAGTGTTCAGCTTGAGGGGGGGTTTTTGTTCCCACTGGGTTTTCCCTCTTTTCCTCACTTAGTTTGTTTTGAGCATTGTTTCAGTTGCTTTATTGTACAGGGTGACCTATGGCCTTAGTTGCCAGGGCCCTAGCATTTTTATGCACATATGTTTTCTAACTCTTCCTGAGTATAGCTTAAGGGGGGGTGTTGGAGACATTTACCATCATACACACTCTTTCGGTCAAATTGGCCTAGTTAAACCACTATCCTAAGTTTAATTGACATCAGTGGAGCATTAATTACCTTCATCCCAGTCATCCTCACGCCTACCTACAGTCAAGGAGGCTAACTTAGCCTTCCCTACAGTCAAGGAGGCTAACTGGAGCACTCCAGGGGTGATCTGTGTGACATTAATGGACCTGCATGCTAACTGGTGGTTACTTTCAGTTCAACCAATCAGTTACAGTCAGTTAAGGCGCCTCCATGCATTAAATATATTATTTAATCATTGTTTATTGATTATTTATTATTATTTAATGAACTGGAGCTAACTAGGCGCCTTCACCAACTCCTAATGGTCAGTTCAGCTTCAGTTAACCTCATCAAGGTTTATTAGAGTCATGCAGTACTAGCACTTGATGGTTGGTTGCTATGACATGTGTTTGATCTCCTTCAGTTGAGATTAAGTCATTTATTGCACTCCAACTTCAGTTAGGATTGGTGAGTCAATTAAGGTTTTTTGTCAAGTGGTTAACTGAGTGGTATTGCATGGCAAAGAGTCAGTTAAGCTAGACTCACTTATGGAATTCGAATTGTTCCCTTAGGCATTCGAATTCTTCATGGAGTTAAGCCATTACTCTTGCATGGGAATTGTAACCCTTTATTGTTTATAAAATATACAGAGAGGAAACCATTTCTGGTTCCGATTATTGCCAATTCATGAGTAATTTGTTAATAATTCTTTGATGATTTTGATTCCTAGTTCCTAGATCATGTGCAAGAATTAATAATTTTGGTCAATTCTATTTAAAATACAGATATCTCTGATATTGTCCTTTCATTGATGATTTTATTTCTCAGGAGTATTTAAGTATTGTTTGTAGGTTAGTATCTTTAAATTAATATTGACCAAGGTCCAAAGCTGAAATTGTTTTGTCTTCTCTTTTGCATTTTTCATTGATCCTACTACCATGGTTATCGATCAAACTTTCACTATTTCTGCACAGGTTAAAAATCTTCTTCGGAAAATATTTTGTGGGGGATGTTCCCTTATACATGAAAATTTTCGTAGCTCTCAGAATAGGTAAATCCTAGTGGTATCATAAAATTGGCATTTATCTAGAACCGTAAGGTTTCTTCATTACATCAGACAATGTATTTAATTATTGCTCAATTTTTTTTCCTATACGTAAATTAAAATCATCAAAATGTTTACTTTAATCTTTGAATAATGTATTGACCAAATTTGTGATTTACCCTGTAACCTGTTAGTTATCCTCGCCAATATCATTCTGTGTGAAACAATAGTTTTTATTTTATTTTGAAGGTAAAAAAGGTGAACATGCCTATGGTACCTGCAACCGATTAGTTTCAGAAGAAAAACCCAAGATGACTTAATTGCAGTCTTTTTAGATAACTTTTGTTTTTGCATTGTCCTTTCCTAACCCGAGGGTTACATTTGTGTGTGTGTGTTGGTTGAGAGAATATAAACCTTTACTCTTAAGCTAAGACAAATTTTATTGATGCCCATGAATGAACAAAAAAACCAGGTCAATGGAATTCCAAACTAAATTCAGTGGAGACATACATAAGGAGTGCCAAAAATATCTTCCATTAAAACAAAGGTAAAGCGTATATAGAAAGAAGATAAACTAATGCATGAGAACAATAACTAGAGTCGAGGTCATAACCCTAGAAACTATTAGATTATCTAATTCATAGTAGTGGCTGACTTGTTTTCTGAATCCACTATCCATTGAGTATGACAAAAAGCCCTTACTTCTTCAATGCATGTATGAAGTGTACAAAGTATGGAAAGGGATATGTACCTCCCATTTTTGAGACAATAAGTACCATTCCTCTTAGGAGGTCAAAAGAAAAGGTGACAAGAAGACACACATGTTGTACAATTATAACAAATGGTTGGTTAGATATGTGTCATAGGATGCAAATCAATGTGTTGGTTTGTTACCCTAAAGAGCTATTATTTTATAAGGTTGTTGACACAACATATCACAAAAAGTCTTCGGTATTTATTTTCAATATTTTAGAGAGCCATTCTTGAAATTCGGGAAGAAAACATAATCCAAGTTATCACTGACGATGCCACAGATTGTGTGGGAGCTGGAAAGTTGATAATGGAAAAGTAAACAATTATTGAACCTGCTTGTGTTGTTCATTGGCTTGACTTGCTGCATAATTTAACAAAGTTTCCATGTGTCAATGGGGAAATTCGAAGGGGGGAATAAGTTTCTCACTTCATATTTAACCATCACCTCACATTGAACATGTAAAGGAGGCATGCATCTACAGAGCTACTAAGGCCATGCCAATACCATATTCACCTCATATTACATTACTCCCAAAAGAATTGTTGGGGAAAAGATAAGCAGAATAGTTGTTACCTACAACAAGGAGTGGTACACTTCTTTCCTTTCTAAAGTTTCAAAGGGAAGATAATGGAACAAATCAATTTAAACAATAAATTTTGGGAATGTTTTGTGAATGTTTTAAAAGTATGAACCAATTCTTGATATGCATTCAATGGTTGACAGTGACACTCCTCCTATGGGTTTTATTTACGAGGGCATGGATTTTCGTAAAGAAGTTATTGCGAAATATTCTAACAACGTGGAAGATGAGTACATGGAAGTATGGAAGATGCTAGATGGAAGATGGTGGATAGACTATTTCGAGTAAGGTCAAGGGTTTGAGATTTAGAGAATGACGATGAGTGACAGAAAGATTATAGAGCTGGAAATAGGATGGAAATTTATGCAGAAGGGAATTATGGAAATTTATCCTTAGAAATTAAGACTCTTAGAATAACTCAATTAAGCATGGACTTGAATAAATCTTAGAAGGAAATACTGCTATAACTAAATGCCTTTTATGAGCTAGGTGAAAAATCCTCATTTTAGGCCTCGAGTGTGTTAAAACAATGAAAGAAAAGGCATGACAACTTTATAAAGGAAAAGCAATTCCAGGAGGCCATGCTTTCCTTTACAATTCCAAGTGTGAGGAGTTTCCAGGAAAGTTTTAAGCAAGAAGGTTGTGTTGATATGTTGTTGCAGTGTCTTCTAATAGAGCTATCAGGTTTAAAATGATTGATCATCCTTATTTTATATGTTGGTTTGAAAGAGATTACTTTATTGGTATAATCTGATAGATATGTTGTATTGCAGTCACTAGAAGTGTTTCATAGTTGCTTCACTTCTATTTTGCAGAGTGTTATACATAGCATAGATATTTTTTAAAACTAAAATTCTTACCAAAGTGTTGAATCAAAGTGTATGTGATAACAATTCCTTTTTCCTTTTGTACATTTATGATTATATTGTATGTACTATTGTTATTAATTGTCATTGGATGCTTCAACTTTAACACAGGGACCTTTGGGAGTGTTAAATTGAAAGAAATAAAAATTATGTTATATATGTTACCACATTGTTTCCTCCTTTACGTATGCTAGTTTAAATTCATTAATTTATTACTACTGTTGTTATTGATTGCCCTTGGATGCTTCAACTTTAACACAGGGACCTTTGGGAGTGTTAAGTTGAAAGAAATGAAAATTATGTTTTTACTTTATCTTGCATTGTCATAGCTGTACCTATGTGTTTCTGGTATTACTATTGCTATTATTTACTGTCCTTGGATGCTTCAACATTAACACAAGGAACTTTGGGAGTGTTAAGTTGAAAGAAATGAAAATTATGCTATATATGTTACCAGGTTCTTTTCTCCTTTACGTATGTTAGTTTAACTTGTTCCTTAATTTATTACTACTATTGTTATTGATTGTCCTTGGATGCTTCAACTTTAACACAGGGACCTTTGGGAGTGTTAAGTTTAAAGAAATGAAAATTAAGTTATATATGTTACCATGTTGTTTTTTGCTTACGTATGCTAGTTTAACTTGTTCGTTAATTTATTACTACTATTGTTATTGATTGTTCTTGGATGCTTCAACTTTAACATAGGGACCTCTATGAGTGTTAATTTGAAAGAAATGGCCTTCCTTATACGATAATGATAAAACTTAGAATTATTGTACAGAACACATGGACTATACCTTGAGAGAGAAGATAATTTTTTTACCCTTGGTCTTGTGGGTAAAATGGTTGTTTCCCCACGTTGATTGTACACATCAGTCTTGTGGGTATTTTCTTGTGGGTATTGTGTGTGCGTCTTATGGGTCTTGTCTATCAAATAGGATTTCTTATCCCTTGGATTTAGGCATGTCTACCGGGAGCACAATATGAGTGCAAACCGCTTTTCCAAGGAAGCACTTAATATGAATGCTGGTATTCTCTCCTTCTCAGAACTTTGGGAAGGAGGAATTATTGAGGAAGGCTTGATACAGCTGTTTTAAAAAAAAAAATTCAGTTTTTGTGGCATACTCATGTTTTTCCCTTTTTGGGTATGGGACTCTTTATCCTGTCCTCTTGTATTAGCTAGGGATATATTCTTGTTTTGATTCCCCTGGGGTGTGTTTATTCCACCCAAGAGGCCTCCTAGATAATTTGTCTGGGCTCATTCTTTTCTCCCTGTGGTAATGTTTTTTTTGTCTTTCTTTGATATTTTTAGTTTTGTGGGTGGAGAGTTGTTGGGTCGAGAGTTGGATTGACAACTACTGCAAATGCAAATAGATTTTTTGTTTGTTTTTATATATTTTTTGAGGTTGATAGTATTGATCCGTGACCTTGTGGACTGTATGTGTCTCGATCTACCCTAAATGGGTCATAGCATCAATTGAATGGATATTTAGTTTTGACATTAAGGAATCATGCACATTGTTTCCCATGTTTCCCATAAGGTGTTCACTTAATTTTTCATGGGGGTTTATGGGTTGGTTTCTGAGTTTTTTGGGCAAGTGTAAAGTATGATATTGTCTTTTTCTTAGTTGTAAAACGAATTCTGGGAAATCCATGCCACCTGTGGACAATGAAAGGAAATGAATAGCACATGTACCTCATATCTGGGCAGTTTTGGGCTCTATAACAACAAGTTACAACAATAATTAATCCAATATGGGTATTGTTTTGAACATTATTGGGTGTGTTTCACCTTCTAGAAGCCTCGACATTCAATTTGGGCCATTTTTGTGGATGTGACGCAGTTATGGGCACAAGTTTGGACTATCCATGATGTCCTCCTAGAACAGACAATGACAATATCTGAGGTATGGAAAAGCTAAGAGAAGAAATATTGACTGCACTGAGTGGAGTTTGGACCTCAAGCCCCAAGCCATTAGGCAATAAGTGTAGCTGTTAAAAATTTAGTCCAATTAGGTGCAGTTGTTTGTGGCCAGAAAGGCCTAAAAAAATTAATTGAATCTGGTTTGAATCTCATCAAGATGGGTGTAGAACCTCGATTAGGGATTTTGAGATTTGTGGGTGGAGAGTTGTTGGGTCAACAGCTGTTGCAAATGCAAATAGATTTTTTTGTTTTTCTTATATATGTTTTGGGGTTGACAGTATTGATCCGTGACCTTTTGGTCTGTATTTGTCTCACTTTGTCCTACAACTACCTATCTCTCTCTCTCTCAGGTATGTCCATTGTTTCGTTAGTGACTTGTCTCCTAAGAGACAAAGTGGGATCGTATTATATATCTCAGTATAGAAATTAAGGAAGGTCTAAACCACATTATTTTCTTCTATTTGTCCATTTGTAATATTTTTGCATGTGCTTGACTAATTCTGTTCATACATATCCTAGGTAGCTGTAATTGATGGATGTACATAGTGTTGATATGTAGTAATCCTAGCTTGGTTTGGAGAAGATTATTTACACTTGGTAGAGTTTTCTTATAATAATGGACAACAAGCATCTTTGGGGATGAGTCTGTATGAAGCTTTGTATGGCAGAAGGTGTAGGACACAAGTGACTTGGGATAATCCAGTGAAAAATATTGTGCTTGGTCTAGAATTACTCAAGGAAATGGGGCAAGAGGTTGTAAAGATCAGGCAGAATCTAAAAGCACCCTAGGACATGTAGAAAAGCTATCCTGATAAGCATAGGGTGAACCGAGAGTTCAGTATTGGGGATCATGTTTACCTCAGAGTGAGGGCAAGGAAGAGTTCCTTGAAGCTTGGAAGTCGTGCCAAGTTAGCACCTAGATATTGTGGGCCATTTGAAGTGCTTGAAAGAATAGGGCCAGTTACATATAGACTTCCATTGCCTGCTAGCACTAGAGCTCATAATGCTTTTCATGTTTCTTTGCTTAAGAAATATGTACATGATCCTAACCATGTGATAAATTGGGATGTGATTCAGGTGGAACCCGAGGGACAGTTCCGAATCGAGCTAACATACATCCTCGACAGGAAGGTCACCATGGTCCAGAATCGAGCCATAGTGCAGGTAAAGGTGCAATGGGAGCACTACGGTCTTGAAGAGGCTACGTGGGAACTAGAGGATGCCATGCGATTGGTACATTCATTTTTGTTCAATTTTGCGGAGCAATGAGGTGATGCCAGTGTAGCATTTTGTTCAATTCTGTAAAGCACCGAGGACAGTACTATTGAAGGGGGAGGGGAATTAAACACCCCGGTTTTGACCCCGTTCCATTAATGTATGTGATGTAAATATTATATGAAATCATGACAAGGAGCTCAAGACCAACGCCCTGTCACTAATTGATGTTCAGATATAGGTGATCATGGTTGATGCCTATGGTTTCTGTGCTAAGTCAAGCACGTTTGAAGACATCATGTAAATATGAAAATTAATGAAAAACCCATAGCCATCTATGTGAATGCAATGAATAATGAGATGGGGGCATGATTTTCCTAAGGATAAGGGGGTGGGAATGTTAACCTTGAACCCGTTTGAGGAAAATCCATGTGTCATGGGGAGAACCCATCAGAACTGTCAACTACCCTCTTTCTTGTATTTTCTTCCTAACCATTTATTCTTCCAGAAAGTGGTTGAGGTAGTAATTTCTTGGAAGGGGAAGAGTATGGGCAATTTTGAATGGGGCAGAGCACCCAGTTCTGGAGTGTCGTGTTTTTCTTGTAGGGACAAGAAAGCACCAGAAATGTATGTCAGTCTGACTCATGTGTTCATGCCTGGTTTTCCTACTCTCACGTTTGGAGAGCTGGGGAACATTCTGGTTCGGGGGGATTTATTTTTCATATCTTCATTCGATCATTTATTCACCACCTTTACTCCCACTCGGTCATCAATAGTGGTTTTCCTTGACGTTGTGGTGTTTGTTGTGTGGCAGCATTATCCTAAAGTATAGAGCGTATGAGATCCTGTTACTCATGTTCAGAGTAAGCCTGTGATGTAGAGTCTCCTTGTGGTTGTTGTGTTGTGTACCCTAGTTCGAGTTTGATTGTGTGCGGGACTTAGGAATGGGAGAGATGTAGAATGCGCTTGATAAACCTGGTGTTGAACCTCATAGTAAGATAAGAGTGGCTGGTGAACCTGCCATGCACATCCTAAAGAGCACTGGAAGGGAAGGTGTAGCCTGAGCAACTGTGGAGCAGAGAAGGGGACACTTCCTTGTATTGAGTGTGTAGGTAGAGGGGTATCCAAGCTAGATAGATCCTGTGAAGGTGTCCTTAGCTCTGTAGATGAGCTCACTAGCTTAGTAGTTCTTCTTGCCCATTTCCTTAGAAGCCTGATAAACCCAATTGGAAAGGTGGCTTGGCTAGTAGCTTGTTAAACTCATCTATTGGCTTGGCTATGTCTATTGCACCTGACCTGGTGAGTAACCTTTGGCTGGATAGTCTGTTAAACCCAACTGTGAATGCTGGCTTGGCTAGGTAGCCTAATAAACCCAACAATGAGATGGCTTGACTGTGTACAGTCTGATGAACCCATCTGTTTGCTTCACTGGTCCTTAAGGTGAAGGTTGGATTAACTGTGAATAGTCTGTGAAATCCAACTATGAGATGGATTGGGTAAGTGGCCTATGAAACCCATCTGCGAAATGTTTTCCCTTACAACCTGTGAAACCCAGCTGTGTTAGCTTGGCTAAGTTTGATTGCATCGTTGGCTATGTATGAGTCTTCTAGTGTTCCCTTATCGATGTAGGAAATCATTCCTAGCTGAAGGGTAGCAGTGTTGCTGTGAGATTAAGGAGCACACTAGCCTATGGTTGGGTGGAACGTTGCAGCAACATAGTTGGTTGCGGGACAAGCTTTCTTCAAGACAAGTGTTCTTGTCTACATAATTCTCTATAACTGTAATCCTTGCATTGTATTTGCTTGATGGAATGTGATGAACATGTTTCTATGTTGAGTTATGCATTGTTCCCTAAATAACTGCAATTATAGACATCTATGTATGTTTTTCCTTCAATACATTTTACTAAGTTGTAGGGTAGATTGGCCAGTTTGGTAATGGCCTGGATGATCAGATCAATCGAAGAATTCAGCTGAAAAGTTGGGTTTTCTGCTAGAAATCCTCATTTGCGTAGTTTGCGGGATTAAGGATTTTGCGGGATGTGGGATGCAGAACGTCGTTTCACATATTTTTCCCCTCCACAGATTTTCCTTCTGCAAGTTGTGGGATGCGGGATGTAGAACATCGTTACGCAGATTTTGGTTTCCGCAGATTTTCCTTCCGCAACTTGCATGATGCAGGATGCGGGATTGCGGTGTTGCAATTTCCATATTTCCAATCCCGCAAGTTAAGTTTTCTGCATCGTCGATGTTCGTGGGACGATTCTCCATCGTTGATCTGTTTCCGATGCGGGATGCGGGGTGCGGGTTGCGGAAAGTGTTATTGCAATATTTTTGTAAATTTTCACCCCGCAACTTGGGCTTTCCGCATCGTTGATTTTTCTGGGTGATTTCTGATCCATCGATTTAGTTCTATCTGTGGGATCACGTGTGATAGTTGATTTTCGTCACGTTTTCTCTCCGTCGTTCGATCTCCTTTGATATCCTTCTTTGCAGATCGTTGGATTGATCCATGGAAGACGAGAGGGAGTGTGATAGTGTTGGAAATGTCGAGATGTGGTTCACGGCCATGCCCTATGTTCAATGAACAGTGAAGGTTCTTGTTGAAAATTTTAATTCCACAAAACATTGGGGCATGGGTATGTGACATTTCTCCTTGTTTATTAGGTTTCCAATGTTTGGATGGTTTTGTTAAATGAGAGAGTAGCATGTTTCTTCTTCTTGTAGAGAATTTTCATTTTTCAGCCCCATTTCAGGTGAATACATAGTTATGATTAAGGGATCATTCTACATTAGGTTAACGAGTTCCACTCTTTTCCCTTCCACCTCCTATAAAGAAATAAAAAACCATTGTTGCTGTATGGACCGCTTTCGTACACCATTGTAGTTAAATCTAGATTAGAAAAAGTTGTTTAGGTGTGATAGAGTAGGACAAATAGTTTAGGATATGGAAGGAAAACCCCGTTCTTGCCTAACTACTAGCTTGATGGCTTAGAGTTATGCAAGAAAGTGTTTCTACATTACATTATTAAGGATTGAGATATGACTCATAGATAGGGGAACATGTTAGGGTGCAACACTCACTTCAAAGGTTTTTACGCTATGATGGCTAAGGATATGGTGGATAGTAGTTTCTTTCATCCTTGCTAAAGGAAACAAAACAAAAAACCCACATGCAAATTTTATTTTTCTCATTGTATACAAGATAAGTCCAATCATTTGTGAAGAAATCATATGGAGTAATGGGTGTCAAGGGGAGGTCCTACTAAAAAATTTGTCATTTCTTTTGCTACCGTATAAAATGATTTTCTATTAAAATTTGATTTACATTTCATGTATTGTTATAGTAAGTGCATATAATTATTAACTCTTCTTAATTTGAGTTTCCTTACAATCAAATAATGCTTAATAAAGATTGTACTAATAAATTCTAATTCTAAATCATGTATTTATACCCCACGAGATGAGATAATCATGTGTTTATAACCCACAATACGTTATAACCCATGTGTTTATAACCCACAATAAAATGTACGAACAAATTCGAATTCGGCGTGGGTTTAAACGATGCCATTATTAAACATGGATGTCGGCGTGGGTTTAAACGATGCCACCGTCGGCAAAGTTTGATATGATTCCAATTCTATTGTGTGTATATATAATTTAACTTGTGTGTATATATAATTTAACTTGCAACCTTGTCATTGAGATTCACTGGAGATTTACTAAAGAAGTCGAACAAGCCAGCGGTGCTTTCCTCTCATACATTTTTATTCGCGGGCTCTGCAGTATTATTTTATAGATGGAGGCGAGTGATCTTATCTGTTTGCGGCGATTCAAGTGACGAAGAAAATGGATTACCTCGCAAATTGATTAAGTTAGAAGGGGAATACTGTAGTTCGTCAGAAGCATGTCACAA
>LPNX010347686.1:27770-87167 GCA_001517045.1 Pseudotsuga menziesii
GAGAGTTGGCTGTCAGCAAACCAACATCAGTAGAACAGTTAGGTATCAGCAAACCAAAGCCACCCATAACACTGCCAAGATAGTAAAAGTCTTTCCACTTGAACACTATCCAATGTTCCCAAGCCACAATATCTCAAAAAATATATTCTGTCCATAGAGACAGAGACAGACCATGAAACAGTCTTTGCAAGCAAATTTGTTCGCGGCAACAAAAAGGAAATAGCTGCGCCAACAATAAAATATCAATATCCGGCCTTTCTAGAGAACTGTCAAGTTAAAAAAAATGGTGGATAACAGAAAACCCCTGAAAAGAAATGTGTTTTGAACGTTTATATTGGAGCTGCCACCTCTATAAAAGACCCTTCAAAAAATTCGTAAAGGGTATTTTCTTATAGTTCTTTAATCTTCCACAGTCCTGTATCAAACTGGAGCCTCTTCTTACAGACTGAATCTTTTTGGCTGTTGTTTTCCTTGTAAACATGTTTCCAAGAAACTGTCTCAACTGAATCTATGACTGTCAATGTTAAGTGCCCAACTACCCATAGCATGGCTAAAAATACCATCCATCTTAGGGTTGATGGTTTAGTCCACCAAATCCTCATCCCCCACTGTCAATCTTAAATGCCCAACTACCCATAGCATGGCTAAAAATACCATCCATCTTAGGGTTGATGGTTTAGTCCACCAAATCCTCATCCCCCACTGTCAATCTTAAATGCCCAACTACCCATAGCATGGCTAAAAATACCATCCATCTTAGGGTCGATGGTTTAGTCCACCAGATCCTCATCCCCCATTGTTCCACCAATGGTAAAAATCAGCAGCAATCAGCCAAAAGCACGAAGGGTAAAAAGTGAAAAAAAGGTTTATCCTATGAGCGAAACTGCCACCATCAAACTCCCATCCCCTCACAGTTTGCAGGAAGGGGCATGCACAAACCCTAACTAGCCAATTTAGAAATTATATATATATATATATATATATATATATATATATATAAATTAAACTCATAAACAATGCATTACATACTTTTTCAATATTTCTACTTTGAAATATCTTTTGCACCTAAACAAATAGGATATTTTTGGGCTTTTGATAGATCCCTTTTTAAAAATTTGGATCTCTTTAGGCCTTTGATAAATCCCTTTTTATATGGTTCTATGCTACCTTATATATTTAGTTTTTGAAATTGACATGTACTTAGTGATAAACCTCATCTACTTTGTACAAAAACATCATTACAACAAATAATTATATAATAGACCTAGATTAAAATAAATTATTTTTTCATTAAACAAAAATTATTTAAACATGGTTGTAAGAGACTCTTTAAAATATATAATAGAATAATATATTAAAACAAAATTAAATTTGGTTGTGGTTATTATTCCATCTTTGAAGAAAAGAGGAAAACTTATATCTCAAAACTTCATGGATACACATCTAAAAACTCTAGAGGGAACATTTGAAGGTCTTAAAACTTTTCTCTCATTTTTTCAACAAAGAAGAGGGGTAGTATGTGGGCATAAGCTTAGATGAAGTGACCTTTTCTCTTAAACTTTTGCAAACGATAAAATCCCATGGCTCGACGGTTAGCCGATTGTGTTTTTCTTTGGTTCTATGGACTTTCTTTGTAAGTATTTGTTTGATATTGTTGAATTATCAAAAAGAGAAAAGATAAAATTTTATGAGTGGTTCTCTTAATGCTATTTTTCTTACTTTGATTCTTAAGAAGGAAAAATCTGTTTCTTTTGGTGATTTCAAACCAATACCCTTGTGCAATTTGATCTACAAATGTGAAAAAAATTATTGCTTTCATATTGAACCCCTTACTTTTGGAAAGGCTTTCCAAATAGCAGTCGGGGTTCTTAAATAACACACAAATCCTTCAAGCTATTTGAGTCACTCAAGAGTGCCTTTACTTTGTTAAGTCAAAGAAAATGAGATCTATGATTCTGAAGATGGATCTTGCAAAAGATTATGATAAGGAATCGACATTTTTAAGTTTGGTTATGATCCAAATTGGAGTTTCTGTTAATGTTATGAGTTGGATCCTTACCTGTGTTTTCTGAACAAATTTTCTGATTTTGATAAATAGAGCTCCATTTTGATATGCGGGCATTTGTAGAATGATCATTGAATCAAAGTTGAAGGGTTTCTTTATAGGTATGAATGGGTGGCTTGGGACATTGGAAAAGGGAAAGAAAGTGAGAGTTGGGATGGACCCTTTTGTGGGAGACAATGGAAATTACAAGTTACTTGAGGGTATTATCAGTCTTCTCGAGGTGCTTATAGATTTATCTACGCTTAACAAAATCAAAAGACCTTCTTGGGAAGTTTTGAAAGGGGGATATGGGTTTATGTCAAAAGACTTGGTTTTTACATGTATCTCGGCAGGTATTTGGGTTATTTATATTCATAATTTTAATGTTGTAGGTATCATATTTAGCTATAAAGAGGATAAATTATCCTCATCTTGGAATAAGGAAACAAGAAAGGTAACTGCAAAAGAAGCATATTCTGCAATTGTGCATTCTCTCTCTTCCTGCAATGTAAAATGCTGGAACTTAAAACTCTGGAAGTGCAAACTCCCACTAAAGGCTAAGTGTTTTTTGGATTCTAATGGAAACAAAAATTTTAATTGGTAAAATTTGAGGAAAAGAGGTTGGATTGAGCCAGGTTTTTCTCCACTTTGTAGAAGAGAAGAAGATTGAGTTGATCACCTTTTTATTTATTGTGGTTTCAATAAATCAATTTGATCCTTTATTGTTGTGGATCTGAATACAACTTTAGATTGTGGAGAAGGACGTCTGGAAGATAGTTTCACGAAATGGTATTGAAAAGAAATAAATTAGACTCCTTCCAATTTTCATCTTCTAGAATATTTGGAAGGTAAGAAGCAAAGATATTTTTTGAGAATGTTGCTTCAAATGCGTTTGTTTTCTACATTAATTCAATTTGATTAGGATTGTTATATGAAAGAATAACAAGAAAAACAAGATACATAATATACATAAGACACAAATATTTTCCTCTGGGAAACCATAAAGGAGAAAACCCTGCAAAATTCCTCAGAAAAGTTTCATCACTAATACAATATCACAAGATGCAAAAACCCAAGAATAAGATGTATTTTTTTAGCCCTGTCTCTTTCTCCTCTGGAGAAATTGTCCTCTTTGTCCTAATTCACACATGACATAGTGTGTTAGTGTGTATATAAATATGGAGGGAACTTAACTCCGAAGGTACCTCGATATAGATGACATGAAGTCTCTCACTAAAGTACTCGAACTTAACTCTGACTAGCGGCTGGGTAAACACATTGAATATCTTCTTATATCTTTCCACATATTGGAGATTCCTTGCTCCTCTCTGCACCATATCCTAAATATAGTGATACTTTATCTCAATGTTCTTCGACTTGTCATGGAACACAAAGTTCACTGGAAACTTCACACAGCTTTGGTTGTCAAAAAATAAACAAGTTGTCTCCAACTCAAGATCAAACAAATTAGACAATATATTTCGAATCTATACTGCTTCACAACTAGACAAATGTGATACAACACACTTTTCCTTGGATGTACTCGATTCCACACATGACATCTTCCTGCTAAACCAAAAGATCATGTAGGGACCCAAAATGAAGCATCATATCAAAGTTCTCTTCCTATAATTGGTGGTACCTACTCAATTTGAATAAAAATAATCATGCATGTTAATCTTTTTATTCACATCATACTTGATTCCATATTCAATTGTACCCTTCAATTATCTCAATACATGCTTTGCAACAATCAGATGAACATGTTTCAAATCCATTAGAAATTGGATTAGGGTGTTCACAGCAAAGCATATGTCAGGTCTCGTGTTCATCAGGTACATCAAGGAACCAATAATCTGAAGTTACGTCATGGAATACGCTTACTTTGATGAAGCATAACATAGTAGCTTCAAGTTCAATGCCATTGTTGTCGAAATCACCTTATAGTCCATCATTCTAAATATATTAAGAATATCCATGAGATAATTTCCTTGACTAAGGAAGATCCCATCCGCACTCTTCCACACCTCCATGCCTAAGACGTAATCCATCATCCATAAGTATTTCATCTTGAACTTGGTAGCAATCCTTATTTTAGCATTTGCAATGAGATTATCTTCATCTATAAGAAACATGCGATCAACCTATATCAAGAGTATCATCAGTACTCCTCCTTCAACTTTAAAGTAAGGTTTGAATCCAATTTTCTATTGGTAAATCCTAAGCTCATCAAGAATTTGTCCATCCTACTGTACCATGTCAATATTATTGAACTCTGAGATCTTCTATAGTCACTCCCTCTGAAGTGGAGCACCATCCTCCCTATGCATTTTGTACTCTATGTATCAAAATATTTTGTATTGGAGTAACATGTAGCCTCCTCTGATATTGATATTCTATGTATCCATTCATTTAATCCCTCAAGGTCACTAGATACCGATATCCTCCATCTCGAAATCTTTTGAATTTTTTTCTTGCACCCATATATGAGCTCCTCATCATCTATAGTCTTCCATATTCAACCTTGTAGCAAAGGTTGAGATCTTCATCACTCTAGGCGATGTTAAAGATCACCATGTAACTATATGTGCTATCCCATGGGTGTCTTCTAATCTCGTACAAATCCTTTTGTGCACATATGGTTCTCAGCTTTATATGCAATTTGGATTCACTGGAAAAATGTGTTTGGAGAATGGAGTATGTCTTGACATAACATGCTCCCTCTTTATGATAGAAATCCAAAACCTTTATTTTTACTTATTGATTCTTCCATCAACTGCATACTTGATCTTATAGATCCACATGAAGTATATGAAGGAGTTTTCGATGCCTCTTCCTTTCTATAGAATTCCCATCATAATTTTATTCATGTTGGATCATCTCTCATGCCCAATACGGTCTTCATCTCTTGAGGTGTATCTACTTTTGTGGAATGGTCATGTCATGATTCTTATATTCTTATGAATCTCTTTCTTCCATCATAGTGTTTCTGACCCTGGGAGCTTTAGTTTCTTCTTTATTTTGTTGGAGTGAATCTTCAAGCTAAACCGTCAATCAATTGTTCTTCGAAACAAGTCTCATCCTTCTTTTCTTGTAGCTGATTATATGCGATCTATCCTGCAATTCGAATTTAGTTGCATGATTAGAAACATCTCATAATTTCCAAAACATAATTTTATTAACAATAAATTATTATGTATATGTCATATAGTCATGCAACTATCTTATCTCGTGCAACATTTTTCCATATCTCGTATACATACAATAGCTTTTTAGATGCCTTTGATCTCTACCAGAACGTTATTAAGAGTGTGCACTACTCCCAATACGTTAACAAAGAGATTTCATTATGGATAAGTAGCAATGGAATGTTGTACACCACCATAGGCCACTTATACATATTATTATTCAACTGCTCATAAATTAAAACACTCTAGCATGCATAGAAAAATTCCTAAATCTAGGAACCATATGATCTAAGAAACTAGATATATAGGAAATGACAATTCAAATGCTTATATTTTCTTGTTTGGTAAAATACCTATTGACCTATGTGTCCTTGCATGGATTACTGGAGTCTCTGACGATGCACTTCTACTTCATCGTACGATTTAGATCACGCATTGCTATCTTTCTCATGATCAGAAATACTGAGCAAGTCTTCTTACATCACATATCACATAGAACTATGTATTGGTAATGAATATGTGTGTCCTACAAATGCAGCCCTTCTTATCAAATGCTAAAGTGGATAAGAGTATGATATTCATCTTCATCACTAAAATTCTTCTAGATCATATTCCTCAATACTTAAGGAATCTTCACTTGCTTTATTCTCAGCCATAATATGTTAATCTTTTGCTGCATTGAGAGAAACACTGGTCGACTCTTCACAACATTATTGAGTTCTATTTCTGACATTCACATCTTCACATCCTTGAGTTGAGTTCTCAAGGTCACCTTCTTGTTGATGTTATTTCATTTGTACAAGTAGGTCATTTTATCAAACATCTCCTTTGGACTATTCAAGGATGATACATGTGATATCCTCTTGAGATGAAAATCATCCTCTTGGCTTTAACTAGGTCCATCTTGTGCTTTTATTTTTCTTCATCTCCCTCCGGATCTACAAATTCTTCTTTGACATAGTTTCTGCAAGTCACGCTTCTTCAAGTATGAGAAGCAGACTATACATCCATGCTTGGAATTTACAGACTCCTTGAATCCTGTCCTAAAGCTTGGTACTATTTTTCATTATGATAAAAATGAGAAACTCAAATGGAAATAGAGGGGAGAACTTACCAATGAGATTGCTTCACTTTGATGCTCACTTTAAAGATTTTCTAGAAGCATTCTTCTCTTAGTCCTAGGGTTTGATAGAGGAACCCTAATTTTTAAACTTAGGTAACTTTCATATCTGATTTGATAGAAAAATGCACCTCCTCAAGGTGAGTTGAGTAGCATACTCATTTTCCTAAAATTGTGGAAAGAACTCTATATATCTAATTCCCTAGTTTTTTTGGCATCAATGTTAGGTAAAAAATATAAAATCCATAGAATGAGAAACTTCTTCCATATAAATATTCTCCCTCTTAGGGAAATTTTGATGGTCCTCCTTTTTCAATTAATCGGTGGAGGGAAGTGCCCAAAACAGGAAGCCCTAGTTTCTACACTTTCTTCTGTAGAATTGTCTAATATTGATTATGTTATATCTTTGAAATTATTGATTCTCAAGACCTAAAACTTTGTTCAGACATATCCTAATTTAGATTCTTTCCAAATGCATAGGTGTTGATTTATTTGTAACTTCGGAATGTATTCTTCTATGTATCTTATATATTGTAACCCGATGTTTATTCCGGGATGTTTCTATTATGCATTTGAGTCATGTTGTCATGCCTCGATGTTATGATCGGGAGGATTAATAATGTAAACAAGTCTTGTCAAGTCATTGTGTAAGTCCCCACAGTTTCGGGGCACTAGGGTTATTATACACTCATTAAGCTGTACGCTCTAGTAAGTAATTGTTAGTTGGGCCGACATGATTAAGTGCACTTCAAGTGAACGGAAGAATATAAATAGAGAGTGAGAGTCTCTCTATTTATCACTTGTACTACACATCACTTACTCACTCAAGTGTGACGCATTAATGAGGAAGGAAATACTGGGACTAGACAGAAGAAGAAGACTAATGCTGTCGGGAGTGCATCTTGCTGTTTTCTGGTTTTACCATTTTGTGCTGATTCTATCTTTGAGGAAGTTGCGGGGTTTTCTCCTTTATGGTTTCTACGAGGAAAACTCTTTGTGTCTCTTGTCTCTTGTGATGTGCTTATGTTTTATTGATGTGCTTGTTATTCTCTCAGTGAAAAGATCCTAAGATCATAATGCTAGCTTATATGATGAAAAACTAACAATAGGTTAGAGCAGAGTTGGACTCCCCAAGTTCAACTTATGATAAGTTTACCAAGGTGACTTGTTTGAGGACTAGTTCAATATGGAGAACTTGTATAGACTTCCACCTGTCAGTGGTGAAACTTCAGGGTATGAAAATCACACCACAAAAAATACAGTCTGTTCCCTATTTGCCAAGTTATTTGAAATTTTATTTTTACCTTCATATCTTGAGATATAGAAATTATCCCTAGGTCACATGTTTAAGACTGAGTTTTGGAAGAGGATGGAACCCTCGTTCAGAAGAATGATATCTCATAAACTATAGGGAAGATGAGGATGAAACTCTCACAAATCATACAAAAAGATTTTATCTTCAATGTGTCTAAGTTTTATCTCTTCAGACTTTTCCAAAGATGAGTTAAAACAAAAATCCCAAGATGACTAGATTTTGTCTTCTTGGGTTTTCAAGCTGAAACCATAATCTTCAGTAGCTGCAATTGGAGCAGTATTTTGGCTACATAGTGGCTTATTTTAAAGAAGCTTTGATACCATGTTAGTTTTTATACATTAATTCATTTTTTTAGGATATTTATCTTAAATAATAACAAGCACAACAAGATACACAAGATACATAAGATACATAGTACAAATGTTTTCCTTAGGGAAACCATAAAGGAGAAAACCTTGCTAAATTCCTTAAAATAGTTCCCTAACTAATAAAATATCACAATATGGAAAAACATGAATAAGATGTTTTCTGCAACTCTCTATGTCTTTTCTGTAGTGACGTTTTCCTCTCTCTACTTATGCACACATGAGAGAGTGTGAGGTATCGTGCCCTCCCTATTTATAATCTTCAATAATGTAACTTACTTAACTAACTATGTCATCCAGGTTATATCTTTGGGTCCGACCTACCTAGGAAGACTCAAAAATACATTTGACTTTATTTATCTTTAGGACTATTTCCCCAACATACAATGGAGGGTTTACTTCAAAGACTATACACAATAATGATATCTCGAAAGGAGGAGAAAAATATATGACAAGGGTACAACAATATACAATAGAATATCTTCCAAAGTTACAAATAAAACAAAAAAATGTTAGTTTATGTAGAATAAAAAGTATCTCTCTTTAAGGAATTTGAAGGAGTAAGGAAAAAAATAATCAGACGATTGTTTATAAGCTTGTTTTTGCTTCTTTCTTAGCAGTTGGTTATTTTGAGAGATCTTCGAAGGATGGTTCATGTCATTATGATATGGTGATAAAAATAAATGAACATCATTGGTTTAATATATGGATGGGTGGAGAAAAGGGCCGTAACACAAAAGTGGAACTCATTGGTATTTGGGGAGTTCTTTTTTTTTTTGCAAACAAAAGTGGAATTGATTATTTAAATATATATCAAGACTCAAAGATTATAATTAAGTGGGCCAAAGATGATTTCAACCTTCAGGTTATTCTTCTAAACAACTGGTGCAAGTGGACAAAACTGTTGATAAATACTTTTCATCATATTTCCTTTATGCATATATCAAGGTTTTTTAAGAGGGAAGTCGATAGGATTTCAAAATTTTCTATTAATAGTCTTTTTGGAACTTTTTTTTTTCAAGAAGGGGAATATGGTAAGAATATGCTAGAAGGTTCGGTTATACTAGATTAAGTCGAAGCCTTGGTTTTTGTTATGTTAAAAGTATTGCTTAGTATGGGATAGTATTTTTGTCCTTTTGGTGAAAAATGAATGTTTGATCACAGTTTTTGTGTTAAGCTCATAGGCAAATGAGCTAGGAGTAGATTTTTTGAATGTTGATGAAGGAATTTTGTTAGTATGGAAATTATATGGAATGCATGTATTTTCATTGATTCTAAATGAATATCAAGAAAGTTTTTTTTTTCTTTGGAAAAAATAAAATAAAGTATAGAAAATATCATCAATATATTTATTAATAAAATAAAGTATATAAAAGTATAATTAATATTTTTATTTATTTATATTATAAGTTATTTTTTATAACTAATTTAAATGATAAGTTTATTTACTTATATTTTTAAAGGTTTATTAGTCAATAAATCGACTGACATGTACACTGTTTTGACTATTGAATTTAAAAGGATCATATGTTGACCAATCGACTAGATAAAGTATTAATTTTCCAACTATAATGTCTCCCACAAACATATAAGAAAACAAAATTTATTTTATTCTATTATCGGATTACGTTTTCCTCACACGTATAAATTGGTGGCAGCATGAAGTAGATGGATGTCATGAGTAATATGCATGTGAAGTAACTTATATTGATTTTTATGTTGGATGCACAAGTTATGTCTGATGTGGCATTTTCATACGGGTGATGACGACCCTATAGCCGTGATGTTTTCATTACTTCTATGCTTATTTTAAAAATTGGTTTTTTCTAGCGAATTTAAGCCTAAAATATATGGCTTAGTCTTAGAAACTATGTCCTAGTTATATAATCTGCGAGATGTACAAACGTTGGTGGTTAGGTATGGTTAAGACGCCCCCTAAGCTAAAGGTCGTCAGTTCTAATCCCATCGGATACCAAAAATCCAACCATGTTAAGGGTTGGTGCGGTCCAGGCTGGGTTTGATCTCCGGGTGATTTTGGTGGCTTAGATGACCCTGGTTCATGTTTTATTAGCAAATGGAAACCTTGCTAGTCAGGGGGGTTCCACCACTTTTCCAACAATAAAAAAAAACTATGTCCTAGTTCTAACATACCCTCCACTATGATATGGAAAAATGTAACAAATGTTATATTAAAGGGTTGATGTATGACATAATTCGAGCAAGATTTGGTTAAAATTTTGTAATTAAGTGTTTGAGTTAATGAAATTTTTTAGGGACTATGGTGATAACACCATACTCGTGATCCCAACCATGAGCTTGGGAAAAAATACGTTGTTCTTATAACATGGTTTATGCCATCACCTTCGATGGGAGTTAAAATGTTTTCAAACCCCTATATTTATGTTTCCAACTATGGGAGAATAACTATGTTGTGGGTGCGAGTTTACAACGCATCCATGCATATTGATGGAGATCTTATGACAAGGACTCAGAGGGATATTAGCAATGATTTTTCCAAGGGTTTTATTGCGAAGTTTACTCTATATAAAGGTTTCATTTTCACATTTGTTTTTGGTTAGTTGATGGGAGAGAGCTCAACCATTCATGGATGTGCTGCACATTTTTTCCCAATCATTTACACAGTGAGTTAATAGCATTTCCTTTCTTTATTATGAGGTATATTTAATTTTTTTTATCAGTGTTATTGAAACCATGATGGCCTTGGCCTTTCTAGTTGATCGCGGTGAGGAAGAAAATAGATCCTTCGTTGAGCTTAAAAAGCCTTTAACAAGGTAACAAATACTTCTCAATTTGGTTTTACTCAGTTTAAAAATTTGTTTTAGATTAATGGAATAGAAAATATCTAACCTGGGGTTTCTCCATCGTTATGCAAGAAGAGGAGAAATAAGGGTGTCTAGGAGGAGATGACCCCTGGCCCAATGTTTTGATTTTGGAACTTAGTTCTTATGATATCACACATTGAATGTAAGAACCAACTAAACAATAGCTATCAAGTGACCTTTCCAACATTTCCATCGGCATCACTACCATAGCATTGGAATTTGTTTGCTTGATTTCCTCTCTATGGAAAACTACGGATAACTAACCTACATAAGGTGCGTAATGTTGATTTTTTATTAATATGCTTATACGATATCTTAAAACAAATTCATACTAGTAGACCACTAAAATAAAATAAAAAAAGCACAAAAACAAAATAAAACAAGAACACAAATATATTATGTGGGGAAACCACAAGGGAGAAAACCCCACAAAACTTATTTAATAAAGAACTCAACTAGAGCAGTGTAAAGCCCGGATAACTTCTTCTCTCTTATTTATGGCGCACTAATATTTCTCTCTCTTGAAAAAAAACTTGAGTGAGTGAGTACAAATGAAGGGGAGCGCCTCCCTATTTATATTCTTCAATTGAATCGATCTCTAACCTAAAAAATATGACTTGTCTAACTAACTGGGCCGACTTATCCAACTGGAAACCAAAAATAAGATTTATTATATTAGCACTTGGGTGCTATTGAATCGAATTACATTTGAAGGTTTATATTGAATCTTTAAATGATACTAACAATACCAAACTAATATCTCAAAGGAGGAATACAATCAATACATCTCAAATATATTTCAAAGTTATAATACTTTAACACCCCCTCTGAACTAGGAAGGTATTCAACCACAACAACAGTTTATACTACAACTATACAACTAGCTAGTGAGTCTCTATATTTTATAAGAAGTTTTGGAACATCATCATTAATCTTCATCATCAATCTTATCTGGATCATCTTGTGCAATCTTTAGTATATAAATACTGAATCATCTTTCGTACGTACTCGAGCATCTTCTATCATCTTCTGAATTGTATTTTGTCGCATCAATATTTGATTACTAAATCATATTTTGGGTCTTCTTCTTATAGCCTCATTATGTGACTATTGATTCATCGTCTATCATGTCAGTATATGAATACTAAATCATCTTCTGGGTCATCTTCTTACTACATCAATATGTTGATACTTACTCATCTTCAGTTAGACATCCATATGTGGATATTGATACATCATCTGTAACTTCATCATCTACAACATTTGTATATAAATACTAAAACATTAGAAACAATATCATTAGCATTTTATTGCTAAAACCAAACAACATATAATGCTATATCATCATCTACATTACCAACATAGATATGTTGGAACATCAACATCATCATCGGTATAGGAATACTCAAAAAAATTCATCAACAAACATCAGTGTAAAAACACATCAACGTAACAACACTGATCCTAACTCAATCAATCAACTTAACAATAATCAATACTAAAGCATACATCTCAACAAACATCTCAGCAATCATAACAACACTGAAACAATCATCTCAACAATCATGTGTATAATAATACTGAAACAATAATCTCAACAAATATCTTACGAAGCAATAGTATAACAATACTGCAACAATAATCTCAACAACCATAAAAACATATCAGAAAACATTTCAGGAATCATCAGTATAATAGTACTAAAGAAATCACCTCAACAATCAATGGTATATAAATATTGAGGATACATATTTCCCTTCAACGTCTCAAAGAAGTATAATGGTGACATCTCTGGTAGATCCATTTGGGAATTTTGTCTAACTTACTAATTATTTCAAGGAAAACAAGCCTAGTTAGATGGATGGATCTCCCTAGGGAGGAAACAAGCCTTGTTTGTCTTACTAACCCTTTGACAAAAAAAGAGCCTAGATAGACATACTAATCCCCCTAGAATGAACATGAATCATCTGATTTACTAACACTTTCGGCCCAAACAAGCCTAGCTAGACGTCCTCTCTTCTAGACTGATATATTAACCCTTGCACCCATCATCCATCTATTGTCACTCCCTCTTTTAAGAGAGATCCTTTCAGACTACACCAAGTTCATCTCGAAAGTATTCAAACATTACATGAGCCAAATGCTTAGTTGATACATATTCTACTTATTCCTCTATAGGAACATACTTGAACTTTATAACTCCCTTCTAAACCATATCCTAGATGAAATGATATATGATTCCATTCTGCTTTGAATTATCATGAAGCATGGTATTTTGTGTCATCTTAATACAAATATGATTATCACATAGGATATCGGTATCATCTATCTCTACATCAAATAGTCCTACTAACATCTTTCGAAGCCATATGCTTCGCTACATGTCAAACATGCTACAATGTATTCATCCTCTTCCATACTAAGTGCGATACTGGTATGATTTCTAATGAACCAAGAGATCATGCCTGATCCTAAACTAAAATAACATCCTGAAGTGATTTTTCTATCTTTGGCACTTGCTTCCCAATATGAGTTTGCATATCCATTTTATTTGATCTCGCAACTAGATGTAGTATCTGAGCCCATAGTCTAAATTTCACTTTAAATACCTCATCACATGTTTTTCCCCAATAAGGTGAATGTGTTTAGGATTCACCATATACTGACTGAAGGTGTTTAATACAACACATATATCTGGTCTTGTATTGGTTAAGTACATCAGAGAACAAATCATATTTCTAGATAAGGTGGCACCAACTGCTTCTGAAGTATCATCATTTAATAAATTCAAACTTGGTGTCATCGTAGTGGTCATAGATTTACAATATAAAATTACAAATCCTTTTAAGATTTCTATAGTATATTTTCCTTGGTTTAGGAAAATCTCGTCTAGATGTTTCCATACTTCAAGACCTAGAAAGTAATGCATCATTCCAAGGTATTTCATATTGAACTATGCAACACCATTCTTCTTACATTCGATGATAAGCTTATCTTCTCATATCAAGAACAAATCATCTAGATATAGTAATAAAATCATAATCCCATCATACTCAATATTATAGGACAGGTTGGAGTCTGATTTACTTACTTAAAGTAAATCCTAAGCTCACTAGAAATCCATCGATCCTACCATACCATGATATGGGTGCTTTCTTTAACCCATAAAACTCCTTCTTTATTCTACATACATGATTTTTCTGATCATTAGTCTCGAACCCTTGTAGTTTTTCAATGTATATCTCTTCTTTAATCAAGCCATTTAGAAATGTTGTCTTCATATCCATTTGATGTAGCTTCCACTTCATATTGGATGCCAAGGAAAGGATGGTTTTGTTGAGGTGTGTCTAGCTATCATTGAAAAGGTATCCTAATAATCGATTCCCTTTTTATGAGAGAATCCTAGAGCTACAAATATTTCCTTGTACTTTTCGATACTTCCATCTGTTGAGTGTTTGGTTTTGAAGATCCATTTTGAGGATACCACTTACTTGTATTTTGGTATTGGTACTACTTCCCACAAATAATTATTTATAATAGGTCGGTATTCCTTGACCATTACATAAGCCCACTCCTTTTGTTTTATTGATTCTTCAAATCGTGTTGGTTCTTTATCGACTAGATAACACATCAAATCCATATAACCAGGGTATGACTATGACTTCTTTCTTTCTCAGATGGTTCCTTCTAAGTAACCATGTATGTTTTCCTCTTTGATTAATTTACAAGCCGAGGAAAGTTTTGTCTTTTGAGAAATCAATTCACTGGGTAATTATTCAAGTAACTGAGGTTTTGTCATATCATCGTTCTTAGGCATATGGACTTCTTCTTTATTCCTAACTGGTTTAGTATTTTTAGTGGCTTTGGGAGTTTCTTTATTCCTTATATTTCTTTGACTTTTTGAAGGATGTATCTTCATAAAATGTGGCATCTCTGCTAAGTTCAATTTGATAGTAGCCTGGGATATAGATCCGGTAAGATTTTTGATTGTTCAGTATAACCTATGAACAATCCCTTCTTTCGTGAAGGATATAACTTTTTCCTTTTCTCCTTAAGAATGTGTATGTATACATGACAACCAAATATGTTTAGGTGACTTCAATATTTTCTCAGGAAAACATTTCTTCTGGAGTTTTGTTCCTAAGGGAATTGTGGGAAATTCTATTCTGTACATATACTATTGTTTTGGCTGCTTCTTCCCACATTTACATCAGCATATCTTGATCATGTATCATAGCTTTCACATCTTCCATGATAGATCTATTCTTTCTTTCTGCCAAACCATTTTGTTGTGGATTATAGGGAATGGTGAGCTCCCTCTTAATTGCATCTTTTATTTTAGTAATCATTGAATTCATTTGATGTGAACTCTCCTCCATTATCTGACCTCAAAATCTCTATTTTATTCTCAAATAAGTTTTCCACTAGTGCCTTTGAACCTTTCAAACACTTCATCGTTAGTTTTTAGTAAGTATATCCAAGTATTGTGGGAGTAGTCATCAATAAAAGAAGCACAATAGACATACCCTCTTAATGAAGTGGTTTGCATTGGCCGACCCACATATGTCTAAGTGGATAATATATAAGATCTCATTTTCTTTACTATCTCTTTTTGGATAATAATTCTTATTATTATTTCCTTGTGCACATCCTTTGCACACTCCTTCATGTTCTATCTGAATTTATGGTGCACTAGTCACAACTTTGCTTACAATTGGTAGAGATTTGTAGTGAACATGAGCAAGCCTTATGTGCCATAGACCACATGGGTTTATGTTACTGGTTTCTAATGTTGAATTTGCATGTCCTTTCAATTTGTAGAGTCGTCCTTCTTCAAATCCAATTTCTACTGCATCATCTATGGTTTTACCTTTTTTCCACATGAGAAATTTTCCATCCAGAAAAGGAACTCTGAAAAATTTCTTGTTAAGGCTGAAATGGAAACAAGATTCTTCTTTAGTACTGGGACATATAGGACATATTTCATTTTCATCATCTTTCCAGAATCCAACTTATAGGATGATTCTCCTATTCCTTTAATGGGATATTGGGAATCATCTCCAAGCATTACTTTGTGTGGATATTTATTTTGTTCAAGGCATGAGAGTGATTCCTTGTAACCTACGATGTTCTTTAAGGCACAAATATCAACTATCCAAGTGTCATTTCTTGGTGAGACTGATCCTGTTAGGGAAGAGATTAAAACATATTCTTCACTAGAGTCTTCATCCTTCTATGTTTCTTATTCAACTTCTTGATCACTGTAAATATTCTCATCTTTTTTATTCTCTTATTTCATGGGATAGTTGATGGCAATGTGTCCCAACTTGTGACAAGTGAAGTAGTCAAAATTTGAGAAGTCTCTCTTGGGTGTTTTAAAACCTTGAGTCTTATGAGGATGGTCGTGACTCTTCATTTTTCCTTTGGTATGAGTTGTCAAGTCTTGATCCTCATTTTCATTTAAATTTTCATCTCTAGATTCTATCCTTTATTCTTCTTGGACACATCATTCCCATAAATTTTGGAATTTTATTAGTTTCCTTATTGAACATATTCCCTAGATAAAGGCTTCCTAATATGTTGGAATATCATTTACGGTTGTCATCACAATATCTAATTATTCAACCATATCATCAATGGCTTCTAACTGATCCTTGATTTTAGCTACTCTTGTAAAGTAAGACTGGATTGTCTCTGGATTTTGAGCTCTTACACTTTTGAGTTAATTCCCTAGGGTCATTTTCCTCTTAATGTTTATTCCTTGAAATAGACCAGATAAAGCATCAAAAATTTATTTTGGACTCTCCCTTGAGGATACTTGATGGAGTGAGATATGATCCTTTTAGCTATGATCATATCCTTCATATGCTTGGTCTTAGGTTCAACTTTTTCTGGTTCTTTCACTTCCTCTTTCACAAATTTATCTAGATCTTTCTCTTGTAGGATGAGCATGATCCTATACTTCCATGCTCTAAATTTTTCGACACCTTCAATAATTTCATCTAGCTTGGTATTCCTTTTCATCTTTAAAAGATTGAGAACTTAAAATGGAATAAATTGGAATAGTACTTACTTGAAGAAAATAACTCATCACTCGCCTCCTTCTGGATGACCTGGGGTTTGATGTAGAAACCCTAATTTTTTAGTTGGGATCATAGGTAGAGTTGAATGGTGGAGAATATGCACCTAACAAGGTTGAGGTAGAATGTATCTTCCTTTTTCTAATATTGATGATGAATACTCAAGAAAACTAAAGCCCTAGTTTGTCTTGACATAAGTAACTAGTCCAAAATTGAAAATTCTTGGAATTCGGTTCTGTCTCCAGAGAAATATTTTCTCTTGAGGGGCGATTTGAGAGAGACCTCCTTTTTGGTTTAATTGCTGAGGGATTTTTTTAGAGTAACATAAACCTAACTATGGATTTATTCCATTTAGGGTATCTCTAATACCATGTATACTTTTTCTTAATTTGCTTAATTGATATCTTAAACAAATTGTTGCTAGCAGATCACTGAAAGAAAAACAAGCACATAAACACAAGAACACAAGAACACAAATATTTTCCTCGGGAAAGCCACAAGGGATAAAACGCTGCAAAACTTCCTCAGTATAGAACTCAATCAGAGCAGTTTAAAACCCATACAATTTATTCTGTCTTCTTTCTGTCGCACTAATATTTCTCTCTCTTACCAAACAACTTAATTGATTGAGTACAAACAAAGGGGAGGTACTTCCTATTTATATTCTTCAGCTTACTTTACCTCTAACCTAATAGGGTCAACTTTTCTAATTGGTCGGACTGAGTTTCCCAACTGGACACCAAAAATAACATTTATTATATTGACACTTGGGTACTATTGACCCGACTTACATATGGAGGTTTATATTGATTCTTTCAATGATAGTAACAAAACCAAAAATTATCTCCCGAAGGAGGAATACAATCAATATATCTATAGTATCTTTTGAAGTTATAATAATTTCACACTTAACACATCCCCTTATGTGTTTTGTGTAGCTAATTCTCGCAGGTTATGGTCCTGCTACCTAGTAAGTTTTTCTCTCTTAAGGAGAATCTCCATGTTTAAGTTTCAAAAAATATTTTAAACAAACTACTTAACAAATATCTATTTACCAGTTTCTAAATTAACATTAACTATTTAATTACGAGCTATAATAACCTATCTTGGCCAAGAGCAGTTTTAACTAATTACTATTACTTGTTATACTTAAAGTTATGATTTTGAAGATAAAATAAATTCTGAGAAAAATATCATGTAACATATTATAATTTCTATAAAAAGTAAATTACAGTCATCTATTATAAGAAATAATAATAAATGAACTGTCACAAAACAACAAGTTATACTATGTTGAATATTTGAAATATTATAATAATAATTCTTACTATTCATAAAATATATACAAATAGATAATAAGAACAATAAATAATATGAAAAATGACATAAAATGTTATATCAAAAAATGAAAATTATCTAATAATAACTATAAAACTCATACAGTCACAGAATTAGACATGGTGTACTCAAAAATAAAAAATATAGTCACTAAAACACAATACAATGTGTATGTAAATCAACATATGAAAGAAAACTGTAAAACAAAATTGATATTCATATATATAATTGCATCAAAGAAAACATAAACTACAATGTTTCCAAGCTTTTTCCAGATATATCAGAAACGTATGCCAATACAACTGTTATCATGACATAGGAATCGACTTCAAAATTTTGGAAATTAAAACTCAATATGACAACTTCTTCTATCTATCGAATCCCACTATGTTAAGTCACCCTCATGAATTATATACTAAGACAACCTGACTACTTGGAGAATTTTATGGACCTTTTCCCAAAATAATTTTTTCCATTTAAAAACTTGATACACATCAATTTAACAACTCTCAAACTTAAAAAAACAATATACATTATTGTTTTGTTGATGAGATAACGTAATATCACAAAAAGTTTAAAAAATTCCCCAAAATAAAAGGTACTTGGCAGCGAGAGAATCATAAGAGGAAATCATTTTAACATTTGGAAATGAACCTTCCACAAGTCCAACAACATCAATGAAACAAAACTCATACATGAAAAATATGTAAACCAATTGCAATATCAATTCAATAGAACATTAAATTTTCATTTAAACTTGTATTTAATCAATGAACAACAAACAAAAATAATCCTATGCACTTCTACAAAATCTTCGATTTTGTAGATGTGCTAATTAAAACATTTTTAAATGTGATGTATTGAACAACCTGACAAAGATAAACTGAAACAAGAAAATGATTTTAAGTCATGATTTGGAATTTTGTTTCTTGTTAAGCTTCGAACAACCTAGCTTGATGTTTCATAATATTAATCTTTTGTTTTTCTCTTTGCTTTAGTAATAGTTCATTTATAAAGGTCTATGGTATTTTAATGGATTTATACTTGTATTTCTTGAGTTTCAAATCAGGTCTTCGATTTACCAACAACAACAACTTGCTTTTAAGTGTCTTAATATTTTCCTCTTTGACGACTATTTTCAAATGAGATTGAGAAATTCTATCCTCGAGTATATGCATGAGAGTTTTTTGAAGATTATTTTCACTTCTAGAAGATGAGGAGTCTCCGATGTATGAAGGTTTTTTCTCAAATATGAAAGGAGAGGATCTTTCAATGAATTCCTTTGTAGGAGACGTCATGGTTTTGTTCAAATCCATACTCTATTCATCACCATCGTGGGAAGTTTCACGAATTGCATATAGATCATCGTCGTCTCTTACAACGTATATCAAAAGAGACTCTTTTTGGTGGTGTATTGTAATAGGAAAGGAAACTGTAGCCATACTAGAAGTGAATCGATGTGGGCTCATAGAAGATGACTCCTTTTGTTTGATTTTACATTCAATGTAACATGTATATTCTTTGTTTTGACAACTTGCTGACCCCTCTAGCTTTTGTGTTGGTATACGACCAGTTTGCACAGGGTGCGATGGGTTAACAATAAGTTCAACAACTAGAATAGTGTCATTCTTGGTCAAATCACACCCTAAATCCTTTTCTAGGATAGGGTTATCGACACTTGCCTCTTTTGGATCTAACTTAGAGTCTAAATCAAAGGGTTCATGCACAAATGTCCGTCTTCTTTTTAGTTGAGTCTTAGGGATAAGAGAAGGCCAAAAATGAATCCGTTGGAAATTATTTTCATTTAAAATGTGATCCCAATTTTTACCCATCATAGACAGCTGGTATTGTATCACAATTTTAAGTAAACAATGGTGGAATAGGTTTATGTATTGATCTCCTACTGTGTTTTGAACCACATAAGGCATCTTTTCTAGACTATTAAGCAAGAAGCAAGGTAAATTTACCCTAGAACTGTTGAATACCATAAGAATATCAAGGTGATAAAGATGTACATAATAAAACCTACCATCACACGTGATCTACCTTGTAATTATTTGTAGAAGAGGCTTCCATTAAGGTTTGAGGAACTTCGTTGGATATCCATGTTTATTATCAAAATTCTATGGAAGAGGAAGCAAACTAATGTTTCCACTTCACTCTGTTAATATGATCTTACTTTGATGTTTTATTTTGATATATTGGGTCTAGGACCCCACTGCATATGAACAAGATAATTTGTTTGATATATTGGGCATAATCTAGTTACATATGTTTTATGTGTTGGGCGTGGATCCTGAAGCACATGAGTGTTTATGTTGTGTTGAGAGAGAAGCTCTGGAGCACATGATTTTTTATGTTTTGTTAACTGAGGAGCTATGGAACACATGAATTATGAAAACCTTTGTGTTGACCAGGAAGCTCTGAAGCACATGAAACAATAATTGGAAGTGTTGGGCATAAGCCCTAGAGCCTTCCAAGTTGATGTTGAGTATAAGCTCTTGAACATCAGATCATTGGCCATTGTATCCCTAGGTGTATCCTACAAGTACATGTTAGCATTAGTGTTGAACGAGGATCCCTAGAATTACACTAAGTTTGTAACTCCATGTTTTTAGCATTAAGTATGGGCTCTGGATAAGCACTAGGAGTTACTAAAAAGAATTAATGATTTCGAGTGAAAACAGCTCGAGCAAAATATTGATCTCATCTGACTTATTTACAAGTGATTACATGAAATATTGAATTTCTATATCTCATCAAGTACTGAAGAACTACCATTTTATATGAGGGAATCCAACATGCAAGGATGTTTATAGTTGCCTATCCTAGTAGACCTAACCACCTACCTGATGACCTTAATGAAGAAAGTGTCATACGTTTAGGGATCATGTTATATGACATGTAAAGACAAATGTTAAAAAATATATACATGGTATGTATAAGAGTAAAAATAGTAATAATATTAAAAATATAAGAAAGAAAAATAGGCTTCTTTTAATTATTATTATTATTACTTAAATATAATTAAATAGTATAATACCTACAAAGGTCCACGTAGGAACTAGTTAAAAGTTGCTAAGTTAAATATTAAAAGTTCCTAAATTAAATAAAAGGGTTAAATCAAGAAATCAAATGATTTCTAGATTTAACTGTCCCTTTGACTGAAAAGTGTGTTTGTAAAGACCCAATCAAAATAGAGGCTTGGGGATCTCTCCTCCATATTTTTGGTGAATCATTATTTCTTCCTGTTTATTCTCAAGAGTGCTCTTGGAGAACATTTTCCTAAGAGGAAAAAGGAGAACTGATTTAGACCTGATTTCCCAGTTAGGGAATCCTTACATTAGGAGCTCTAAGCTACTTGCATGTTGGAACCAGCTTGGGGGGATCTGGATGAAAACCAGGAATGGTTCTGGGTCATGATTGTATGGAATGTGGTAGTTACCAAGTGATTCAGTTATCTATATAGAGGTCAGATATGTCCATGAATTTGTTAATGCTAGGTAATTAGATGTGTAGGATTTCAGCCATTGTAATAGATTCACCATACAAGTATGAAGTTCTTGATGTCTTTCCATTCCATTAACTAGTATACTAAATGTTAGAATAATTAAGGGATTATTTTATATTTCTAACCCTATATCTGCAATGATATCCTATTAGAATATTTAAGGGTTTATGTTATATTCCTAACCCTATGTATGCAATTATTTCCTGTTAGAATATTTAAATGTTTACATTTTATATATAAACCCTATGTTTGATCAGAACGTCTAGGATTTTATGCTTTTAATTCTAGAACACTGTCTGAAAATTAGTTCCCATCTAAGAATTATTTAGGGATTATTTATTCTATACTTAGTTTTTCATTTATTTCATACCTTAAACTTGTTTCTCCTAAGACCTAGAAATTACTCTAAAAAGAGTCTATAGGTTTATTTTACCTATGGATTATACTGGCAGATTTCATATTGCTAGCAGAACTATATTTAGGAGCAAAAATACAATTTAAATATAAACTATAAACTAATCATAATTATAAAACATATTTAATTAAAGTATAGTATAACTTAAGAAAACAAATCATTTCCATTATTTAAATATAAACATAACCATAATCAAATAACCAATTAAAATGCCAAACATTTAAGCTATCGAGACCTCTAATGGTTTGAGGCTAGAATATAATTAAACCACATTATAATCACATTATTCCATATCTAGAAATAAACATTGAAACCAAACTGCAGTCAAGATATCGAGACCATCTAATGTGTTGATGTAATTGTAACTTTGGAATGTATTCACTTGTATTTCTTATCTATTGTAACCCAATGTTTATTTTGGGATGTACTTATGTCATTTCATGTCCCGATGTTTTGATTGGGAAGATCTATAATGTAAACAAGTCATGTCAACTCATTGTAGGTAACCCTCCTATTGTCTAAGGGTTAAAGTCCCCGCAGTTCTGGGGCACTAGGGTTATTAGACTCTCCTAGAGAGGTCGACCCTAGTAGGGTTTTAGTCATGTCAGGATTGGTATAAATAGAGAGCTGGAATCTCTATTTAGTACACATCACATACACACTCAAGTGTAGCACATAGTTGAGGAAGGAGAAGACATTGGGGCTAGATAAGAAGAAGGTTACTACTGTCGGGAGATCAATTACTGTTTTGGGTTTTACTATTTTGGTGCTGATTCTATCTCTAAGGAGGTTGCGAGGTTTTTTCCATTTATGGTTTCCTCGAGGAAAAACACTATTGTCATTGTCTCTTGTGTTTGGTTTCTGTACTTGTTATTCTCTCAGTTAAATATCCTAATAATGCTAGCTTAATGTTGAAAAAATAACATGGTACCTAAGCTAACCTGAGGAGAAGACACTGTGTAGCTACGGGAACTAGGGATTCCTATTTTTTGGATCTCTCTCCATAGATTTCCAACAAAATTAGGGTGGAATAACTCTCCTCCCTAGGGCGCATCTTTCTGTCGAAGAAGAATCTAATTCTGAGTTTTTTTAGTTTCGGACTCGACACTACTGCTAGAAATTAGGGATTTTCATAGAAGAGGAATTTTTCAGTGAGCCCAGGTCTGAATTGATCTCCTCCCTAAGATCAAAGTTAGGGATAAAACTCAAAGCAATTGGTTGGACAGAACTCCAGAAAAGCAAAACCCTAATTTGCTCCTGAACAAGCTCTACAGGATTTTTAGCTCCAAATCCATATCTGACATCTTGACCTAGTAAGATATAGATCTTTGTATTTCCATTTGAGGTTATAAGTTAAGATGTCTCATCATACCAAGCTTGATGAAAAGCTTGAGGGAGCTGATAACTTCCAAGCTTGAAAGTATAGGATCTCCCTGGTCATGGAAGAGAATGAGTTGGACTCTGACATCCATGAGGAGATTGCAGTTCTAGACGGAGATGAGGCAAAGGCCTTACATAAGAAGAAGTTGGTTATGGCAAAGAGAATCATTGTTGATTCTATCAAGGATCATCTTATACCATAGGAGTCCTCTCTCAAGACACCTAAAGCTATGTTTAATGCGATAACAAAATTGTTTGAAGGGAAGAACATAAACCGAAAAATGACTCTAAGAAACCAACTAAAGAATGTGAAGATTCAGAATGCAGAAACAATCCAGTCTTACTTCACAAGGGTCTCCCAGATCAAAGAACAACTAGAAGCTATAGATGAAGAAGTGGAGAATACAAAAATTGTGATGACAACACTGAATGGCCTTCCTAGGTCATGGGATTCATTCATCCAAGGAATATGTGCCAGAAAGAAGTTAGTCAAGTTCAACAGACTATGGGAAGAATGCTCTCAAGAAGAGGCTCGGATAGCAGCTCGAGAAGAGAAGATGGGAAGTAAAGATCAAGCTCTCACAAACCACTCCAAGAAAGGCAGAAGAAACTCTTATCACACAAGAGGTAAGAATCCTTACCATAAAGATAACAGTAGAAAGGACCTATCTAAATTGAGATGTTATACATGTGATGAAAGAGGACACTTTGCAAAAGACTATCCTAAGAACAAGGTTCATTCTCATAAGAAGAAGGGAAACAAAAGAAGACATCATGCTCATGCTGTAGAGGATGATGAACCATCCAAGAAAAGAACTAGATATGAAAGTGAAGATTCTTCTAGTGAAGATGAATATGTTTTGATTTCCGCTCTTACAGGAAACATTACTCATGGAAGCACTGATTGGATTATAGATAGTGGTGCTTCCAAGCATATGATAGGATTCAAGGAATCCTTTATAAAACTATCAGAACATGAATCACCTCACAAGGTGAAGCTAGGAGATGACTACTAGTATCCAATAAAAGGTAGTGGGGAATCCTCCTATAAACTAGACTCTGGAAATTCTATGATAATGAAGGAAGTTTTGTTTGTACCAGGACTCAAGAAGAACTTCCTCTCCATATCTGCATTAGATGCAAAAGGAATGAGGGTTGCATTCACAGATGGTCAAGTCATCATGTGGACCAAAGGAAATATTATCAATGATGCAGTGGTGATTGGAGAATAAGAAGGAAGATTGTACAAAATAAAGGGCCATCAAGAACAAGACTTGGTCCATGACACAGTAGAGCCAAGTGAAACTTGGCATAGAAGGCTTGCACATGTGCATTACATAGCACTACCAATTGCAAGCAAAGCTGTTGAAGGTCTTCCAGAATTCCAAGCAAAACATGATGGGGTCTGCAAAGGATGTGCGAAAGGAAATAATACAAAGAAGACATTTCCTAGCAGCGAAAGCAAAGCCAAAGGAATTCTAGAAATCATCCACCGTGATGTATGCAATCCTATTTCTTTAAGCTCACTAAGTGGGTATGCATATTATGTTTCTTTAATTGATGATTTTTCTAGGAAGACATGGGTTTAATTCATGAAGAACAAAGACAAAGTATTCAACAAGTTCAAGGAATTCAAAGCCTTGATCGAGAATCACACTGAAAAGAAGATCAAGACTTTTCGATCAGATAATGGTATAGAATTCACTTCGAACGAATTCAAAGAGCTATGTAAAGAATTAGGGATTAAGAGGGAGTTGTCCACTCCTTATAATCCACAACAGAATGGGATTGTAGAACTGAAGAACAGAACTATCATGGAAGCTGCAAGAGCTATGCTTCATGATCAAGATCTTCCTATGCATCTTTGGGCGAAAGTTTCTAGAACAGTTGTGTATGTACATAACTGTACTCTACATAGAGTACTCAAGAACAAGACTCCTATAGAAGTATTCTCCACTAAGAAACCAAAAGTCAGCCATCTCAGAATATTCGGTTGTCTTGTATACATACACATTCCAAAAGAGAAGAGAACAAAATTAGATCCTTCAGGAAAGAGGGGTATATTTGTGGGATACTATGAAAGCTCGAAGGCTTATAGAATATATTTCCTAGGATACAAGAATATTTCCATCAATAGAGATTTGACATTTGATGAAGACACAACTTACAACAAATCTAGAAAGAGACCCGCTAAAGAACCTAAAGAAGCAGAAGCACCCAGAATTCATGATACAACCATGAATGAGGAAACTCAAGAAGAAGATCAAGAATATGAAGAACCAAAAATACCTATAGATCCACCTTTGGAAAATAATCCTCATAAGAGGAAACCTGCTTGGGTACGTGAAATTATCCAAGGTGCAGAAAGATATGGGGCTCCATAAGAGAATTACAGAGAAAGAAAGAGGACCAGATCTTGCTCTGGGTATGCAGCTTTACTATGTGATTTCATTGATAAAGAACCTTCTAGTTATGAAGAAGTGGTAGAACGAAAATAATGGAAGGATGCTATGATTGAAGAGTACCAATCAATCATGAAGAATGATGTTTGGGATATTATTCCAAGACCAGAAGGGAATTCATTTGTAACTTCCAAATGGATCTACAAGATCAACCATGTTGCAGATGGTAGCATTGAAAAATATAAAGCAATATTTGTGGCTCGGGGTTTCTCTCAGAAAGAAGGAATAGATTATGAAGAAACCTTTGCACCTATATCCAGATACACTTCCATTAGATCAGTACTTGCTTTGGATGTAGTGATGAAAAGGAAGATACACCAGACATATGTCAAGACTGCTTTCTTGAATGGTGTAGTAGAAGAGGAAGTGTATGTAGAGTAGCCACTTAGTTTTGAGACACATGACAGGGAGTCTCATGTGTGTAGATTGAAGAAATCCCTGTACGGTTTGAAATAGGCACCCAAGACATGGTACAGTAGAATTGATAGCTTTCAATCTAGTTTGGGTTTTACCAAGAGTAAAGTAGATTCCAACCTTTACTACAAGGTTGAATATGGCAACCCAGTGATGCTTCTACTATATGTAGATGATCTGTTTATAACAAGTATGGATGGGTTGATTGATTATACGAAGAGAAATATTGCTGCTGAGTTTGAAATGAAGGACTTGGGTATGATGCATTATTTTCTAGGTATGGAGGTGTGGTAGAGTGCGGATGGAATTTTCCTTGGACAAGGGAAGTATGCAGTAGAGATCCTGAAGAGGTTTGGGACGATGGAATGCAAGGCTATGGCCACACCTATGGCATCGAACTTGAAGCTATTAAGCGATGATTCATCAGGTTTGGTTCATGCTATGATGTATCGTCAGATGATTGGGTCCTTGATGTACCTGACGAACACAAGACCAGATATTTCCTTTGCTGTGAACACCTTGATCTAGTTCTTGATAGATCTGAGAAATGTTCACTTGATTAGTGCAAAGCATATTCTGAGGTACCTAAGGGGTACAGTTGATTATGGGCTGAAGTATGAGGAGAATCAAAATTTTAACCTAGAGGGTTATGTTGATTTACATTGGGCAGGCGGTGCCATCAATAGGAAGAGCACTTCAGGGTGTTGCTTCAGCATGGGATCAGGTGTGATCTCTTGGTTTAGTAGGAAGAAATACTGTGTGGCATTGAGTACAGCTGAAGCAGAGTATGTCACAACTTGTCCAGCTAGTTGTGAGGAAGTATGGCTGAGGAAGCTACTGTTTGATTTATTTGATCTCCAATTGGATGCTACTTGTATACATTGTGGCAACCAGAGTTGCATGAAGTTGTCAGAGAATCCAATGTTCCATGACAAGTCAAATCATTTTGAGATCAAGTATCACTATATCAGGGATATGGTGCAAAGGGGAGCAGTGAAGCTCCAATATGTTGTGACGGATGATCAGATAGCTGATGTGTTGACAAAACCATTGGCTAGGGTGAAGTTTGAGTACTTCAGGGAGAATCTTGGTGTTCTCTAGATCGAGGTTCCCTCCAAAGGGAAGTGATGAGTCTTTGAGCCATTATGGTATGGTGAGAGGATTGGTTCCTTCTATGGTCAGATGTAAGGGCTGAGCCATTTTGTCATGGCGAGAGGATTGGTTCCTTCCATGTCAGATATGAGTGCTGAGACATTCTGATATGACTATAGGATTGGTTCATACATGATCAGATATAAGGGCTATTTCCATTCTTGGAATGGAGGTGCCTGGTCAGTTACCAGGAAAACTCAGTCTGATACATCTAAGGGCCATTTTGATATGATTGTGAGATGTGTTCTCATATGATCAGATATAAGTGCATGGCTATTCTGATGTGATAGATGGATGTGTTCCCACTTGATCAGATGTAAGGGCTGAGCCATTCTGTCATGTCTAAAGGATTAAGTTCCTTCCATGTCAGATATTAGTGCTTTCCATTTCGACGAGTAGGTCAAATGTAAGGGCTACTGCCATTCTCTAGGAGAATGGAGGCACATGGTCAGTTACTAGGTAGCTCAGTCTAGGACCGGGGGCCATTCTGATGTTACTATAGGATTAGTTCCTACAAGATCAGATGTGAGTGCATTCCTTTCTGATGAGTAGGTTAGATGTAAGTGCAGAGCCCTTGCATCATGGTTGCAGGATGTGTTGCCGCATGGGTGGATGTAAGTGCAAATCCATTCCATCATGATTGTAGGATGTGTTCCCACATGGGTGGATGTAAGTGCAGAGCCCTTCCATCATGGTTGCACGATGTGTTCCCACATGTGTGGATGTAAGTGTAGATCCCTTTCATCATGGCTGCAGGATGTGTTCCTGAATGGGTGAATGTAAGTGTAGAGCCCTTCCATCATGGTTGCAGGATGTGTTCCCACATGGGTGGATGTAAGTGCAAAGCTCTTTCATCATGGTTGCAGGATGTGTTCTCGCATGGGTGGAAGAGCAGAACCCTTTTAGCATTGTTGCAGGATGTGTTCCCACATGGATAAATGTGAGTGTTGGGCCTTTTTGATATGATTATAGGATTGGTTCCTACATGATCAGATGTGAGTGTTGGGAATGCCTTTCTGATGAGTAGGTCAGATGTAAGTGCTAGGCAGGCCATTCTGACGAGCAAGTCAGATATAAGTGTTGAAGAAGACCTACATGGAGGCTAGGCCTACAACCAGCATGAGAAAGGGCTGGCTCTGTAGAACTTCCTGTGACAAGAAGAATCATGAGATAGCACCCGTGATAATCCAGTGATGATGATCCAGCAGTGATGATCCAGATCCAATGATGATGTCCAGTGATGATGCAGACTGAGTGATGATCCAGATCCAGTGATGATGTCTAGTGATGATCCAGATCGAGAGATGAATATGAATTGAAGACGAAGATGACTTGAAACCAAACTACAATCAAGATATCGATACCATCTAATTTGTTGATGTAATTGTAACTTTAAAATGTATTCCCTTGTATTTCTTATCTATTGTAACTTGATGTTTATTCTGGGATGTACTTATGTCATGTCATGCCCCGATATTCTGATTGGGAAGATATATAATGTAAACAAGTCATGTCAAGTCATTGTGGGTAACCCCCCTATTGTCTAAGGGATAAATTCCCCGTAGTTTCAAGGCACTAGGGTTATTAGACTCTCCTAGAAAGGTCAACCCTAGTAGGGTTTTAGTCATGTCAGGACTAGTATAAATAGAGAGCTAGACTATCTATTTAGTACACATCACATACACACTCAAGTGTAGCGCATAGTTGAGGAAGGAGAAGAAACTGGGGCTAGATAAGAAGAAAGTTACTGTTGTGAGGAGATCACTTACTATTTTGGGTTTTACTATTTTGGTGCTGATTCTATCTCTAAGGAATTTGCAGGGTTTTCTCCATTTATGGTTTCGCCGAGGAAAAACACTATGTTCATTGTCTCTTGTGTTTGATTGCTGTACTTGTTATTCTCTTAGTTAAAGATCCTAATAATGCTATCTTAATGTTGAAAAACTAACATAATGGTCTGAATTTATAAACAACAACCCACATAAATCCATTTCATTATAATAAACCAAACTACATATTTCACATAAAAACTACATCTACAAAAATTGTATGCCATAACAAAAGTTCCAAAGTAATTCAAAACATAATACTATGCACATAACTCTTTTTAAATAAACATAGGTCGAAGGATCAATTCCTGTAGGTGTTAATTCCCCAAAAAACCCATACATATATAAACATTTACAACCATAGCGACCCAGGATGAATTCCTATGGAGTCCCTTTATTTCTAATTCATCCTATCGAATCCTTAAGGATTCGTTTTTATCCTACTAAACGATGTAGAGTTTTAACTACCAACCAAATAGACCACATTCTTATAAATAATCAGACCATAAATCAAATATATCTAATATCTACACAGTGGTCAAAAGACCCAAATGAAAATACACACTGTAACTATGGCCCTCATCCCTTTACATAACAAAACATTTAAACATTAACACCAACATTACAATCCTGTCAATGTTATGCGGATAGCAACGACACCCATTGAAGGGCTACATCCATAGCCACGTCTCTTATACACAGATTATTCATTAACCATGAATCAAAACATAAAAATGATAAGTTGTTTAACCAACACACAATCACATTTCTATTGGCAGGAATGCCATTGCCACCTACGACAAGGCTCCAAGGCCAAACAAACACCATTAACAAACCCATAAAAAAACTTAAATAACAATTGTGAATCACACAGAGTTAAACCATTTCCATAGAATAAGAATCATACCCACGATTCGACAGTATGCAAATGTTGTAAATAAACAATCAATAAAAACACATAGAGTATACATGTTGTACATACCATCCATTAAGACCAAGTAATAACTACAAAGTCATATAACCATGGCCTTGCACCATTGCAAGTAATGGTGCTATCGTCGTACTCAATGATACACAAAATTACAGTTCTAAGAGCCTGGGAATGTTCACCAAGGCATTAATAATATGTATTCCATCAATAAACAAAACCCAAAGTACATTAAAGTCCCAGCCTGAAGGCACTAAACCCCAAAAATAAAAACCCCAAGTTTGAACTCATCTCTGATGCTATACAAATTAAGTTACAAATAACCCCTTTCTTTTCTAGAACCATTAAAACTAGACAAGCATTTAACCCATGACATGTTTTAACTCTGTCACAACAACCATGTGAGAGAGGGACAAGTTTTAAACTTGTATAGCAGGGCTTACCTAAATGGGTATGGTGTTGATATTAGGGTGACTCACGACCCACAATTGCCTCCAACCCTCCAACCTGCAACAAAAAATAAAAGCCACGATGAGGAGTACACATTGAAACCAAACTGAATAGACAAACAAAACGATTAAACTAGAGAGGCTTTCGTACCTACTATCATGGGCAAACCTTTGAATATTCACACCACCATACAACAAAGAGGTAGAGCTCACACATCCATGCTGCAAATGACCAACCTAATGCAAGAGACCAATCCCTAATCTTAAGGGCCATGTTTTGCAAGGTGCATTTATGTCACCACCCTAGCCTCCATTAACACAATTCCAAACCCATATCATACAATTCATGCCACCCCTTAAACCTTGTTCAAACAACGTGCTATGCAAAATCCTCATATGTGCATAAAATACATAAGGTTTAGCCATAGTCCATGGCATATGGAATATGCCATGGATGGATAATGTTAAAGTTTCTAAAACCCTACACCAAGAATATATTAAAACCGTACACCAAAGCTATGTTAGAGCATGAACCAAGTTATAAAGCATTAATACCATAATAAATGTGTGCCATATAACTAAAAAGTGTAGCAGTAATTAAATCACTGTCGTAGAGTCCGTAAAAATAACAATAGAAACCTGTTCAACATAGGCTAGTAAACCACCCAACCTAGTGTAAATATCATCTAACAACCATCATAGCAGTCACTAGGATAGGACTATAAATATGTCGTCATCGAAGCCAAGTTCTAGTGATGAAACAAGTAGTATGTCTTGTTCATATTTTATAAGTGATTTTCATCGTCAAGTGCATCTGCACGCAACAAGGGAAGAAATGCATTAGTTCAAAAGAACTAGGTAAGATCTGAAGTGACAAGTAGAAAACAATTACCTCTCACGTGTTTACAAGGGAAATACGTCTCTCCACTCCACCCCTTTTTCAATAACAATTTAAGTCAAAATTTTTTATACAACAGTAATCGAACTTTATAACCAGTGAATATATAATTGAAATAACCAACATACATATAAATGCATAACCATAGATCAAAATAGTAAGCAACATCATGAAAACATAAGTAATACATTAATAACCACGTCAAGAAATATGAAAGAAGGAAATACAAGTAGCTTATGAGCATACAACACAGTAAATGAAGCACAACACATTCCACATAAGTATAAATAATGTCCATCTAAGGTAGTAAATGACTAGCCTAGTAATTTTCTTTTCAAATTTTTGGGACATTACAAGTGGTATCAGATCCTAGTTTCAACACTAAGAAACCAAATGGGCATACCAAACATTCATTGCAAGGAAAATAAAGTATCTTTTTATATTTTGTTAACTAACATAAATTTTTCCTCTTATTAAAAATTTGCAATTGCAGGATTTTAAAAAGAACAGTGCAGATTATGAACATTGATGAAGATAACAACTGGCAAGAGAAGTTGAATACCCGCATCTAGGAAGAGAAATTGGTGGTAGAATTGAATTTTGATATAATGAAAACCATACAAAGTCTCCAAGAAGACTTGTAGAGTCTCAGAGATGATAATATGAATGAAAAAATGGAACATTAAGCAATTAATGAAGCATTGCTGCGAAACATGATGGGAGAAATCCCAAAGGGAAAACACACTCATTCCACAAACAGGTTCAAGAAAGAATTTTTTCATAAATGGGCCAGCAGCCCGAGAGAAGAAGGAAAAGAAGAGAATACCCCTAAACTTCTAGAAGGAGATTATCATAGTCTTTCTAGTGATGATTCTCTTTCCCCATGCATAAAGAAACTGAGAAATGGTGACAATCTTCAGGGAGAGTTCCAAAAAATAAAAGCCCCAACCTATGAAGGAGAGATGAATATGGGGGAACAAGTTGAAGAGTGGTTGTTGGCTATGATAAAATATTTATGAGTTCATAACTACTCTAGAGAGATGAAATCTCATCTAGCCATCTATAACTTAAATGGAAAAGCAGCTAGATGGTGGAGAGACTTGAAGCATACCAAGAAATATGAGTTAAGAGAAATATGATGGAGTAAGTTTCGCAATATTTTCCAAGATAAATACATATCAGAGAGGTTCTCTAACAGAAATGTGAAAGGGTTTCATGAACTACGCATCATATCCATGACTATCGATTCTTATATTAACATAATTTTGGATCTATTGCATTATGTACCCTACATCAAGAATGAGAAAGTTAAAATACATCAGTTTTTTAGAATCTCTTCCTCCCAACTTTTGGGAGAGGATCGAATTTGACATGCCTAAAACATTTGACACAACCTTACACAAATCTAGGATTTTCTATGAGCATGGAAAACTAAGGCTAGAGAACCTTAATAGAAGCAGAGACAGGTCTAGGACCTTCTTTGATAACCACAAACCAAGATTTAACCCACTGCCATATAGAAAATAGAACAATGGTTTCCATCCAACAGGAACTTCAACAAATCAAGTACAAATCCATATGTACCAATTCCAAATGTTGACAAGCCAACAACAAATGGGGGAGCCAATGTTCCCCTACTACAAATTAAATGCTGGAAATTCCAAGGGACACATTATGCTCGAGAATGTAAGAATAAGACGAATGGGTTCTTGCACAACTTATAGGAGGAACCAATGGTAGAGGACATAGCTGGAACATCGCAGATTTATGCATCCTTGGATGGGCGCCAGGAAGACCATTAGGCTCCCATGATTGAGATATAACGTAAGATATTAAACACTTCTATTTCAATATTAATTGGCCACGGTGCTTGCTGGAGCTATGTATCGCCTAAAATTGTTGATGTATGTAAACTAGGAAAATTTAAACATGATAAACCTTGGTTGGTGCAATTAGCCACGTGTACAAAACGGAAAATTTCAGAAATAGTTAACAATTGTGAGGTAAACCTAAATGGTTTTCCTACTAGAGTAACTTGAAGATCCTACCCTTAGGATCATATGATATACTTATCAGCATGGACTGGTTGGAACAACACCATGTCATTCTCAATTGCTTACACAAGTCAATATTGTGTACAGATAGCCAAGGGAATCAAGTAAAGATTCAAGGCATACCGAAAAAAGTTTCTATAAGGCAGATATCTACTTTACAAGAAAAGAAGTGCATTAGAAAAGGCTGCAAGATGTTTGCAGTAAACATCCAAGACATAGAAGCTGAAAGAGAACAACACATAGAGGACTTTCAAGCTCTCATACATTTCAAGGACGTATTTCCTGAGGAAATACAAGGATTACCTCTGAAACGAGACCTATACTTTTCCATAGAATTGACACCAAGATAAGATCTACCTTCAAAATCCCCTTGCCCCATGAGTGCACCATAGTTGGTGCAACTAAAACTATAGTTTTAGGAATTGATAGATAAAGGATATATCCGACCAAGTGTGTACCCTTGAGGAGCATCGATACTTTTCGTAAAGAAGAAGGATGGTACGATGTGGATGTGCATCGATTGTCGTTAGCTTAAAAAAATGACTATCAAGAACCGATACACACTCCTTATGATCAATGACTTATGCGATCAAGTATGAGGATACAAGATATTTTCAAAGATGGACCTATGATCTCGGTACCATCAGGTACGGATTCTTGACGAGGATATTCACAAAAATTCTTTCGTACAAGGTACGGTCACTACGAGTTTGTAGTAATTCCGTTCGGGTTGACCAATGCACCCATGAACTTTATGTGTATGATGAACAATATATTCAATAAATATTTGGATAAATTTGTGTTGTTATTTATAGAGAAAATCCTGGTTTAGTCTAAGGTTAAAGAGGAGCACGAGGAACACATCCATATAGTGCTACAGGTGTTACATGGAACACCAGCTCTTTTCCAAGTTTAGTAAATGTGATTTTTAAAAACCCCATATAGAGTACTTGGGTCACATCATCTTTGAGATGGGGATAGATGTGGACCTAGAAAATATAAAAGCCATAAAAGAATGGTGTACCCCTATTGGTGTCACTGGCATTATATCCTTTTGTGGATTAGCTAGATATTATCGAAAGTTCATTGAGAACTTCTTGAGAATAGCTTGTCCCATGAATGCTTTGAAAAATAATGAAAATAATTTCTTATGGACAACCAAGTGCGAGGAAAGTTTTCAAAAGATTAAACATAATTTTACAACTGCACCAATACTACGCATTATGGATCTTGATGGGGATTTCATTGTTTGCATGGATGCAAGAAAGAAAGGGCTCGAAGGATTCCTCTTGCAGAATGATTATGCGATCTTTTATAAATCCTGAATGTTAAAAGAACATGAGAAGAAATACCCCACACATGATCTTGAGTTAGAATACATCATCCATGCCTTGAATATGTGGAGGCACTACTTCATGGGAAGGAAATTCCTTCTGAAGGTAGACAATATCGGTTTGAAATATTTATTTGACCAACCGGATATGAATGCCATGAAATCCAGATGGTTTGCTTTCCTTAGTGAGTACCATTTCAAGCTAAAGCATATAAAGGGAAAAGATAACAAGATTGATGATGCTTTGATCCGTCAAACTAATATGGTATATGAGGTGACTTTAAGTCAAACCTATTTGAATTTACATGAGAGTATTAGAACAACCAACAGAGTTGATCCTTTCTATGTAGAAATCCTCAAGAAAGTCCAATTGGACAGGTTGTTTCAACAACAAAAAAAGTACAAGGTAGACGAAATGAGACTGCTATGGTCCAAGGAGAGATTGTAAGTTCCAGAAGGAGGGGAAATTCGGTCTAACATCCTCATGAAATTTCATCAGACACCCTACTCGGGGCATCCAAGATATTAAAAGCTGATATTTGTTGTTAAGAGACAATTTTTCTATCCTAAGTTAAAGGTTAACATAGTGTTGTTTATCATGAAATGTCAAGAATGTAAGCTGGTCAAAGATGATCACCAGCATGCTTTGGGTTTACTGCAGCCATTACTCATCCTAGAATGGAAGTGGGAGGTCATTAATATAGATTTTATCATAGGTCTACCTAAGAGTAAGAAACAAAATGATTCTGTCTTTGTAGTAGTTGACAAATTGTCAAAATAAGCACACTTCATTCCAGTAAAGTCGACCTACAAGGAAGTACACATTGTTGATATCTTCTTGAAGGAGTTTTTTATATTGCACATGATACCCAAGGAAATCATCTCAAATCGATATACTAACATTACTGAAATTTTTTGGAGATCCTTATTCTCCAGATTAGAGACACAGTTTAACTTTAATATTTCTTATCACCCGCAATAGATGGGAAGACAGAAAGGGTAAACCAGATTGTAGAGGACATGCTTAGGATGTATGTCATGAACATTCCCACCAAGTGGGAGAATTACCTGCACCTTACAGAGTTTGCTTATAACAATGGATACCAGACTTCCGCCAAGACACTAGTACAAAATGAGGAATTAGCTACTAGGTGAAATAAAATTCTAGTCACCACAGGTTTTTCGATTGATTTACTACTAAATATGAGAAATTTTGATTGACCCAACTATAAACAACTAAAATTAATGACTAAGTTAGTCACCTGTTAACAAATATGACTAGATAATATGTGACAGAGTTAAAAATGACTAACATAAATGACTAATTTATTCACAGCATAAAAAAATGACTAGCTAGAAGAATATGAATTAGTCATTTTTCATTGTCACTCCAACAATGGAAAAATGCAATTTTGGGACTCTAAAAAGTCGTGTAATGGATAAATGGGGGCTTCTAAAATGAAATTGTTTTCCCAAAGGTTGCAATTCATTAAATAACATAACTTACGAGCCCTTTCACAAAACTTTCCTATGCATATGTTTCATAGAAAACAACTCTATGGTTGATGAACTATGAAAAGGGGTTGTTGATTCATAAGAAGATATGTTCACCTAGATAGAGTCTTAGGAAGATGAGGTATTATATCCCCCTCATAAGTGCATTCACATTTAATTTTTTCATGTTTTGTATCTTCAAGGTTGGTATAGTTTTTGAGATGGAGTTCTCAAGAGCTAGCAATAAATATCCAATCTATTATAACAATAATTTATGGTCTATAAGTGAAACATTTTGTAACTCCCAAACAATATCAAGTATAAATATCACAAAATATACCATTACTCATATATATAATAAATCATGGAAAAAATAAGTTTATTATATTGAACAAACCCATCAATTTCTCCATATCAATAGCTCATACAATCTTATGCTTCATTTTATATTCATAAAAAAAAATGCTATAGTTCTTTTCATTTTCAACAACTTTACTATATTGACAAAACCCATCAATCTCTTCATATCAATCACTCATACAATCTCATATTCAATTTTACATTTATAAGAAAACATATGCTATAATTCTCCAAATCTAAAGAAATTTACACATGGTATAGATATGTGCATCTTAAACACTGATTATTAATTTTGTAACTTTGTTTTTATTTTAGTTTAAGAAATTAAAAACATGCAAAGTAATATTTTAAAAAGACTTATTACATTGAAATATTTTGTCTTATTACAAAGGAATAATTTTGTCACTGTATTAGTAAAAAAAATTACTTTACTAAAGTAATATAACAAAAATGGATGAAATAAGTTGTTTCACAGTTCTCCGAGTAGTAAACTCCTAGTCATTGTTCCGTGGGGCAACCAAAATACAAATTAGGTTGTGGACCATGAGCAGTGATCTAATTTGAAGGGTGGGTCTTAATTTCAATTGGAAGGGTATTTATTCTCTGAGCCCTTCACAGATGAAGGGAAATACATATAATTGTACTTCAATTGACAAGTATAAATTAACTAAACCTTTTTACCAAAAAAATTCAAAAAACAAATATCGTTCTTTCAAATTTTTACAATTTTAAACAAATGAGCACCCCTTAATATTTACATGAAAAAATGATATATTCTCAATGAAACTTATTTTGAGCACCTTAAGTTGTCATATGTGTATCATGAATTTTATTGTTTAGTAACATAACTACTATTCTATTGTAATTTTTCGAGTTTGAGCACACTTCATTTTTACAAAGAAAAAACTTAGACACCGTCATTATTGGGGCATCCACGTGCAATCCAAGCTTGAGAGATGTAAGAATGATAAGGATTGGGAACGTAAGAAGATATCATACACAACTCAGAAAACATTTTAAAAAAATCCTACATACCAAGCAAGTTAACAAAGCTAGCATAACCAAGGTTGGGGCATCAATTGTTTTTGTTCAACACTTGACATGAAAGCATACATGTATGGGATGGAGGGGCAACTCAGTGCATGTCTCACTCTAAACACTTTGCCTTTTAAATTGAACCAAAATATGAAAAGAAGTTTATTAATGGCTAGATTTGAGAAAGTTCTAGGTGTGAGTAATTAAGAGCTCGGGGCTCTAAAATTTGTTGTGTTTTGTACTAGTTAAGACTCCACAATTCAGTGAATCGACAGTCACGGGTAGGAATTTAAGCTATTTAATGAAAACAATTAATGTCTGTAACCTCTATGTTGAAACCATTTTCCATGTTGATGCCGGCCACTACTCTCTTTATTGTCTTACCAAAAGGCATGATAATGAGGAAGACGACCTAAAAGTATGGACTACACCTTCGAATAATTCCTTGCAATCACATTGGTAAGTAGTGATAAGAAGATCACAACAATCCAACGTGTCAAATCTCATTTGATAGTGTTAATTAAAGATTTATATGGTAAATTTAATATAAGACTTACTTATAGTTGTCTCTTACTCTTTGCATATTGACACATTTAATATTTTATGGTTGTCTTTGCACCTTGACCCAATTCATATTATAAGGTGAGGATGTGCATGCCAAATAATCCTTAGTTATGACTATGAGATGAGGATTTAAAGTGAAGAGGATGTAAAGACAAGTAATTTTTATATGTATTTTGGTAGCGTCGAGGACAAATGTTGTGAGAACCCACAAATGTTTGGAAGGATGGAGAGAGCTTACATCATGATCATGCGACCCATCAAATTGAAGACTATTCTTGAGCCAACAATAATTTTTTAAATTTTATTAATCACCATTGTTTCTCCATATCATGTGTCCAGTGACATCTTGTTGTAATCTCACAGATCACATAAGGTTACCAATAATACATACAAAAATATACAGAAATATATACAGAGACAAAAGACAAGAACAGATAGGGTGAACAGATTATATTATTCTCAATAGATCGTACAAAGCCAAGAACTGAACTGAGTTCTTGTGAGGCTCAACAGCCTAATATATACAGGTTACAAACGGTTACAACTATAACTACCTGTCTGTTCGGTGAACCGACACGACTATTAGTTAGCAGACTTAATTACTGTGTTTTGCTCGGCCGACCGAATTAGTCGGCTGATCGACTAAGTCGGTCCCTCGACTTAGTCGGCTGATCGACTAAGTCGGTCTTCGTTCAAGTCGAATTATGTCGACTCGCTCCTTATACATATCCCCCACAAACAAAACATTTCTTCGTCCCGAAGAAAAAAGGGAAGTACAAAAATGAAGTCCTGTCGAACCTTTCAGACTTGCTCCTGGTGAGGACTATGTAGTTGGATGGTCGGTCATCTTTGAACGCACACTTCGACGATGGTGGGAGCTGTGATGGAAAGTTGACGCTGGAAATCTGTCCATGTCTGCAGGGATTTCTGGATGTCGATTGTTAGAGTTGTTACACTTGATAATACCGACATCTTTTCGGCCATGGGCATGTCTGCAATATTTTCCATGCTAGGGCCCAACAGTTGGGTTTGTTCATCGATGACATTAAGGAGTCTTTTCATCTACAGACAGATGTTGTCAACCTTCTCCAAGTTTGGTAAGGCTTGCTGTACCCACTGATGAGCTTCTCGTTCGAGTTTTTGCAGCTTGCTACTCTCCATCACAATCTGCTCTTCAAGGGTCTGCCTCATTTCTGCCTCTGTCATTTTCCGACTTTCCAAGGCCCGAATGCCTTGTCGTGTCTTCCTGCTCTGATGATAGACCTGCCCATAATGAGTCGGCCAATCTCTTAGCACTTCTTCAGTAACAATGGATTCCTCCATATGGTCCTGTACAAGTTTGTAAGCCTCCGAAAAGGCAGTATGCTGGGTCAGGAGCAGTCGAGCAGTCTCTTCCTTTTGTTCTACTCTAGTCCCTTGGATATGTGTCTGGATAGTCGACACCAAGCCTTCAAACAGCTGATATGCCCTTTCGAGTGGTCCGTCCGTAGCAGTTTCGACCGGTCCTGGGGTGACAGTTTGTGCAAGAGACCTACACTTGCCGAGAAACTCGACCTGTTTAGCCTCCTTATCCCTGAGTTGTTTCCTTGCTGTTTTTGTCCTCTTCTTTGCTTCTTTTGCTAGGGTTTTTAGTAGTTGGCCGACCTCTGTGTCGGTCAATGAACTTGCATCCTTTAAAATTATCCGTAGCCTGGATGGTCGATGCTGGTCTGTCTGTTTCTTTTGTTTGTCAGCATCTTGCTCCTGAGTACCTGCAGTAGTAGAGGTCGGTTTTGTGGTCTCCTTTTGTTGCTCTGTTGCCTTGTCTTGAGGACCTGCAGAAGTGGAAGGTGGAACAGAGGTCGAAGGTTTTTCTGGGTGAGGAGGTGGTATGACCACTTCCGGTTGTGAAGATGCTGGTATTTGTGAAGGGTTTGGTTGGGAATCAGGGGGTGGTGGAGGTGTCGATGTTGGTGGTGATGGGGGGGATGGAGGGTTTGATAATGCTGGTTGTGATGGAGGGGTGTGTTGTGAACTTTGGTCGGAAGAATTTTCCCCTTCCGGTGGTGTAGTTGGGATTTGGTAGTCGGTGAAGGTCTGTTCATGCCCTGATATGTCGCCACCGTCATGGATTCTTGTAAATATTGTGGTTTGCTGGGTGTATACCTTTTTGCTTGCTTTCAGTGGTGTTGTTGTCCGGATTGTTTGTGCCGACTGGAACAGTGCAGGTAACATTTGAAAGAAGGCTTTGAGTTCAGCGTCCGTGCTAGCCCTGGCTCTGAGTGCCTCCGGGATAACTCTTTCAAATACTTCTGGGGAAACGTCGGCCTCCTATATCGGTGCTTGCTCCTCGACTACAGGTGTCGGAGATGGAGGTGGCGGGGTCGACACAAGGTTGACCACATTTTCAGGGGTTGACTATGTTTTGGCTTTCTTGGGCCGACCCTCCGGAGCTCCTACTTATAGATATCGTTGAAACTGGGTCTCAACCGATACCTTATTTTCCTTGGCATCCTCAACAATGTTGATAGCTGAGGCTGCTAGTTCATCCTCATCATCGGTCGAGTCGGCAAGGAGAAGCTTATGCTTACCCTTGCCTTGCTGTCGTTTTTGTGCCTTGATTTTTCTTCTGGCGATAGCTATCTCCGCAGCAAACTTTTTGATGACACTCCTGGAGAGTGCATATTTAGGGTTGTCGGCCTCCTCGACTTCACCTGGCGGTACCTGCAGTGGGTCGGCAGCTGCTGGAGTCAGAGGAACTGATTGTTGTATTGTTGGTGGTGCTTGTGCTGTTGTTTGTTGTTGTTGTTCTGTCGATGGGGGGTCAACTACTGGTGTAGTTGGATGCTTTACTGTTAAATGCACTCAACTAGTGGCCACAGTCGGAGTATCCTCTGACACAAAAGTGCTTATATATAGGTTAAGTTCATAATCTTCCTCCTTCTCCTGGTCTGTAAGAGGTTCGACTATAGAGAAATCAACCTGTTTGGCGGCCTCCGGAACTGGGATTTTTGTTTTTGCTTGGCGTATCAGCTCTCTGAAGATCTGGTCGACTGTTGGATAATAGTAAAGGTCCTGTGCATTGGGATCCTGACCTCGCATGTACCATACTGATGTATGGTCGAGTTCCAGCTGGATGTGAGATTCGGCTGGGATGTTTCGTCGGATGATTTGGGGCACCCTCCACCTCGTCGTGCGAACCTTGAGCTGCTGAAACTAGTTTTCAACGAAGACTTTGCCCTGTGTCAACTCATGCAAGGTTCCTTTTTGGGCAAAAGGTTTAAACCTATGCATTTCAAATCTGGTCGGCTCCCGGAAGATTGGACAGCCTTCCGGACAGATATGATACATGACAATCCAAATGATTAAAGAGGGAAATTTTATAATACCTCCTGTCTCCTGGCAGCATTCGCATATGGTTTTGACCAGGTCGGCGACATAGTCTCCCCATCTATAGACTTTTCCATTGGTGGCGATTGTGTCGACCGCCTCCAGCATATCTAATTTAAGGTCGCTGCTTCGACCGGCCAAGGTAAGAGTGATGGCGATGATTTTTGCCACAATTTGTGGTGTCCAGGTCGCAATCTGTCCTATCATTAGTCCTTTAGAGTTTTTTCCAATCAGTGTGCCTGTGAGTTCTTGGACGAGTCCTTCCTTAATCCCAATTGGGATAGGGTCTCCTCTGTTCGACAGACCCATAAACGCCGAAATAACATCCCCGGTGACGTCAAGCGGTTGGTCGAAATAAAATCGGCCGTTGTGGTAACGACTGATAATAAATTTTACAGCGGCTTCCTTTGTCCCGCCGAAACTGCCCATCAATGGTGCGTTAGTGTACTGGAGAATGCTACTGTTCCGGACTTTTTCCACGGCCTGTGTCATTTTACTACCTTCATATGCCCAGTCTTGAATTTCGGCCCAGAGTTTCTGAAAGGGACCCTCCTGGACTTTTGCATTCTTGATGTGCTTCAGTCTTTGGACCAATGGTGTGTCCTCTGCCTAGAATTCCTTTGCTTTAGCTGCGGCGCGGGTGAGTTTAGGTGCCATGATATCAGACTGGTCGGACTGGTAACAGGGTTCGTGGTTTCTGGTCGACGGGGAATGCGAGTGCTTTGTGTATAAGGGGTGTGGTGAATGAACCTTAGGTGGTCCATTATTTATAGGCATGGGTGTGGTGGAGTGTCGAACTGGTTGTATTGATGGCAGATTTGACAGTCCAACTGCAATACTTGAGTGCGATTTGGGGGATCTGGTTCGGCGCTCGAGGCCATTAATATGTGATGGGACTCTCGAGGTCGACGGTCGGTGTCGATGGTGGAAACGGTCGGCGTGGCTGGTCGATGAGGATGGTCGATGAAAATGGTGTCGGTTGTCGAAGGGTTGAGTTGCTATCATGCTGATTGTTTAGGAGTGTACGGTTTTGATTTTTGGAATTTTCAAACTTTTTATAGGTTTTTGGTGACGGTTACAGTCGTTATAGGATGATTTTTTTTTTTTAGTGCCTGTACCGTTTAAGTCGGGCTCCATTGACAAGCTTCCGAAATACTAGACCCTGCAATGTTTTTAGTCGGACTGAACCATTGGGGTGTATTTCTTCGACAACATAGGGTCCCATCCATTCTGTGTGCATTTTCTTAGGTTTTCCTTTGACTCAACTATTATACAGTAGGGAAAGGTCACCGACCGACAAGTTTTTGTTCTTGATGTTACGGTCGTGCCATGCTTTCTGCTGTTGTTTTTGAATTTCCTGGTGTTGAATAGCCATAAGTTGATGTTCTTCCAACTTACTAAGTTGGAGTAGTCGGTCCTTCCTTGCCTGTTCGACATCGATATGTAGTATTTGAGCTAGAATAGGTGTCTATTGTCGGAAATGTAGGGGGACGACTGCTTCTTGTCCATATACCATCCGAAAGGGGGTTTGATTAGTCGACCGTTTGTAGGCTATCCTGTATGCCCATAAGACTGTAGGAATTTTCTCATCCCAGTCATCCTTGTCGGCACTGCATATTTTAGTCAATCCTTTTGTCAGTGTTTTATTAAAGGCTTCAATTGCACCATTCGACTGGGGGTGGTATGCTGTACTACATCGGTGGTCGATGTGAAACTTGTCGGTTAGATTTTTTATTTTTTTGTTAACGAAGTGTGACCCTTGGTCACTGATCAAGGTGAGTGGACATCCAAATCGAGTGATGATGTTTTTGTAGATGAATTTAGCAGCTACCTCACTTGAACAGGTCTCGACAGGTTCTGCTTCTGCCCATTTAGTAACATATTCCACTGCAGTGATGATATATCTTGCACCTGATCGTCGGGCTGGGACAGGGAATGGTCTTATGAAGTCTATAGCCCAAATTTCAAATGTAAGACTAGGATTTACAGAGATCAGGGGCATTTCTGTGCTCGGCAGGGGTCGACCAAGTCGTTGGCATCTGTCACATCGACTAACAAAGGTTTTACAATCTCTATGAAGTGTCGGCCACCATCATCCAGACTATTGGATTTTCTTGGCTGTTGTGTCGGCCTGAAAATGTCCTCCTACTGGTCCATAATGTGCTTCGTGCATAATTTGGTCTCGTTCATGGTTGAGTACACATATTCTAAGAACATCGTCTAACCCCATTTTGTATAGAAATCCGTTGATGAGGCTATATGGTGCAGCCTTCATAGCTAGGATTTGCTTCTTCTTAGTGTTCAAACCTTCTGGTGCCTGACCTGTCTCTAAGAACTGAGCAATCTCCTCCAGTTCTTCTAGTACTGCTTCTATACAAAATAGATGTGCATCTGGCAAGTCATCGTCGACTCCGGTCGGTTCTTCTCCTGTGTCGATTCGGGATAGGTGATCAGGTCCGACATTGAGCTTTCCTGGTTGGACCACTACTTCAAACTCAAACTCTTGAAAGAGAAGTAGCCATCGACAAATTCTCCCATGGTGAAGTGGTTTGTTTACAAGGTACTTCAAATCTTGATGGTCGGTGTAAAATATGAAGGGGTTAGCTAATAAGTAGTGTCGATACTTCTGAAGTGCAAATACCATTCCTAGGGCTTCTCTTTCAGTGGTCGAATAGTTCCTTTCAGCCTTATTTAATTTTTGACTGCTGTAAACGATTGGGTAGTCCATCCCATCATCTCCTAGTTGGGTCAAGATTGCTCCAATTGCTATTCCTGATGCATTGATATGCACATGAAATTTTGTCGACCAATTTGGAAATTTAAGTATGGGTGCTTCGACCAGTTTTCTCTTCAATTTGTCGAAGGAGATCTGGCATTCTTCTGTCCATTTAAATTCGATATCATCCCACAGTAATTCTTCTAGAGGGTAAGTCATATCAGAATAATGTCTGATGAATTTTCTATAGTACCCAGTATGACCAAGTAAGACCCTAACTTGTTTAGGGTTTATTGGGGGTTTTAGGTCGAGAATAATCTTAATCTTGGAAAAGTCAACCTTGATACCTTCTCTGCAGACAATATGTCCTAAGAGTATGCCTATGGGAGTCATAAAGATCCATTTCTTAATATTGAGGGACAGTTGAATCTGTCGACATCTTTCCAGCATAAGTCGGAGCCATGTGCAGTGATCCTTTAGTGTGGAATAAATAGTCCAGTCGTCAAAGTAGACTGCCATAGTTTTATAGATGTATTCCTGGAAAGTTTTTACAACAATTCTGGAGAACACTGCAGGTGCATTCTTTAGTCCAAAAGGCATGACCTTATAAGCAAAAGAACCAAATTCACAGACAAATGTTGTTTTCTTTTGATCCTCTTTTGCTATGGGTACTTGGTTGTAACCTGAAAACCCATCTGTAAATGAGTAACACTCATGTCCTGCAACTTCATTCAGGATTTCATCAGCATAAGGGGTGGGAAAGGGGTCTGTCAGTGTGACTTTATTTAGCTCCCGAAAGTCGACACAGATTCTCAGTCTGGTCGGGTCGTGTTTCTTAGGTTGTACGACCATGGAACTTTCCCATTCTGACTGGTCGATAGGGTAGATAATCCCTACTTCCAACATGTTGTCGATCTCCTTTTTAACTATTTCCTTATACTTGTGGGCTAGTTTATAAGGCCTTTTCTTGACAGGTCGGACATCAGGTTTAGTGTCAATTTTCATCTCTCCCATTTCTTGAACTAACCCTTTCAAATCTTTATAGTCCCTTGCAAAGACATCTTGAAATTCTCTAAGTAAATTCACTATCTCAGCAGTTTGTTGCTCATTCCAATAGTCACCAATCTTGGCTATTTTTGGTTGGTCGTCATTTGAAATGTCTACCTCCTTAGTTTTTACTTTTGCATCCAACCACTCTGGAGCTTTAGCTTCATTGATCGGTCGACTTCCTTCCTTGAACTGTGAGAATGTAGCAGGGAAGTCTGCTGCAGTCATTCGATCGAGGTCGGGTTTATCGGTAGTCACGACCCTTAGCACTGAGTGGATTGGTTTTGTTGTTTCAGCATGGGTTGATTTCCATCTGAAGCTTTTACCTTCGGTGTGTTCATTCTCTAATTATAATCGGGTTGACTCGACTTTTGATCCTATGTGAAGACTATTGCAGTTCTTGACCTGTCGAGGGTCTTTGTAAGGGTGTGTTTCAGTCGGTTGAATGAAATGTTTAATTTGTTGTGCTCGCTCGACTAAGTGTTTATCTTCAGGTATAAAGTTGAAGGCTTTAATGAAATTTTCTTTTAGTTCATTCCAGAAAAAGGTTTCACCTTTAGCTTCCTACATCTTATACCATTTTCTAGGTAAGTCATCTAGGGTTGATGGAAACAAGTGTGGCCAGGATCTTTCAACCTTATGTCCAAGTTTTCTCCATTCTTTTTCACAAGTTTGGATGTGTTCTTCTGGATTTTGTCCTTGGGTGAAGATAGGGATCTGTGCTTGTGAGGTTAACTTCCTGCCACCAAACCTTTCAACAAAGTAAGTTGCAGCAGTAGTCCAGGTCTGTATTTTTGTCTGATGGGTATCCCACCATCTAGCTGCTTGACCTGTGAAGGTTTCTACTAAGCTCTGTAGTCGGCCATGTTCTCCAACGTTTTTAGACACTTGTTCGACATGCATGACTTGGGATTCCCTCTCCTTATACCTAGGTTGTTGCCTGGTGTTTTCGTTGGTCAGTTGTAAGGTAGGGTGTTCTCTTATTTTTCTCTCAAAAATTTTGGGGATAATTGAGACTATAAAGCACTGTCGGGTGGGTTTTTTCTGTACTGTTTGGATAGTCCAACACCCTCTTTCTTGTGTTTCATAATTTTCTATCTCCCAGTCATATAGTTCAGCATCTGAATTATAACCAACGGAGTCTTGGTTACCTAAGTGGAGTTCCCCATAGATGTTTGGTTCAGTATAGTCATTATTGTTGTGGATTTGGTATAGCTGTCTAACATTGACTTCCTCATCAATAGGTTCTATCCAAGGCTGTCCTTGGGAAGGGTTAATGGGTACAATGACTTTTTGGCCATTACCTTTTAGCTTGATCCTTTCTTTATCTAAAGATATAGAGGCTTTCATCTTTTGACCCCAAGGTCGACTGACAAGGGCTGGGAAGGAGCTAGATCCTTCCTTTGGGTCAATAATTTCGAAATCAACCTTAGTTGATATGCGTTTAATGGTTGTGTCTACATTTTTCCAAACCCCAATGGGTTCAATGAGACCTTGGTCGGCTAGTTTTAGGTAGATTCCTGACTCATAGAGTCGAGGTTTGCCCATTTGTTCCCATGTATCCCTGGTCATAATATTTACTTGAGACCCAAAATCAAGGACTACTTGTCGTATGTGGTATCCTTCAATTTCTAGGTCGACCAGTGGGTCGACATCATTTTTGTCTTTTTGATTTAGGCTACAAATGTTCTTAGTTTGTTTCTTAGGATTAGTGTTTTTGATATGATGCAATAAATCAATGAACTGGCCTACAGATTCGTCTGTTTGAATGAGATGGGTTAATTGTTGGGTCGAGCTAAGTCGACTGTTAATACTGTCTTCTTGTTGTGCAATGTTTTGAAATATGTGTGTAGCTTCTTGGTATGCATGTTGTTCCTTTCTAGGGTCAGGGTATGTATTTGTGTGTGTGATCTTGCTAATCCGAGGGTTATCAGGCCCAGTTTTGGTGCCTTGTCGAGTGACAATGTGCAAATTCTTAGTAGTTATGACATCATTCTTCTGGACACAAGACAAGACATTAACATTCTTTTTATTGCTAATTTTTTCCAACATGGTAGGACAATCCTCCAAGGAGTGATCGCCTACTCCACAGTGTGTACAAAATTTTAGGTCAGTTCTGTCCTTGTACGGATAGTCTGCGCATCTATGCCCTTCTTTGTAACAAATAAAGCATTGGGTGGGTCGACGACTTCTTATTTCACGATTCCCAACGAATCGACCTGTTCTTCCAAACCCTTGTCATCGATTGTCATGTCGGCATTCGTATCGTCGGCCATCATTGCGTTGCCCGTTCTAGTTGTTGTTATTGTTTTGCTCCGTAGTCTGTGCTACTGCATTCGTCTGGTAAACGGCCTGGTAGTTCTGTCTATTTTTTAGGTTAAGATGGTAGTCGGCCGTGTTGTGATTTGCAGTTTCACAGATAGCACACCAGGAAGCCTTTCCATTCTTCATATTATAAGGACAGTCGGCTGTAGAATGGTCTCCACGTTCCTGGAAAATGTCGCAAAACACCTTTGTTTGTACAAAACGGACATCTTGTCGGCTGAATTGCTGTCGACAATTATCTTTGGAATGTCCGGCTGTTGAACAGTTAGTGCACCAGATTTCTTGGTTCTTCAGGGTCAGCTCTTTCAGGGACTTCTGCACATTTTCCAGCTGTTCCTCCAAATGGTGGTCGGTCGGATATGCAGGGATATCTTCATCCATCTCGACCTGCAGAGCTTTGGTCAGCGCATCTTCATACGACTTGAAAGTTTCCAGACTGATGTGTCGGTGAACTTTCTGTGAGAGCCCTGCAAGGAACCATTGAATCAGTAATTGTTCATCGATGGTATAGTCTAATTGGCTCAATAGATCCTTCCATCATTTATCGTAGTCGTAGACTATTTCTCCTGGCTTCTGTGATGTCGTTTTCAGCTTCTTGGCGGCCAGGTGTTTGGCGTCTGGGGTCTTAAAAAATGATAGGAATTGCGCTTTTATCTCTGATTTTGTTGCTCTAGGCTGCCGTTCAAAAAATGTCATATACCATGTTAGAGCTCTTTTCCTTAGTGCTCCCACGAACTGGGCCATTTGGCGATCTTCTTCTGTTACCTTGTTGGCCTCCCATATCGACTCACAAACGAACCAATGTCGTCTGGGGTCTTCGTCGCCCTCATAAAGAGGAATCTGAGCAGATCCGTGACCCATGCTTGAGTCACTATCACTACTCTCCGAAGTTGGCGGGGTGGGAGGTGTGGGTGGGGGTGAAAGAGGTGGGGTCGATGATATAGTCGAACCTGTGGGGGTGACGATGGGGTTTTGGTCGATGGAACTTGTGCCTCCGTCGGTGGTTGATTCTTTCTCGTAGTACAGCGGATTGTTGATAATTTGTCTTCTCGATGACCCACTGTCACTTTGCGTGCTCAGGTCTGACTCTTGGTTGTCTTCGAAAGTTGTATGTGGCAGGGGGGGTGCTCCTTCATGTGCTAGCAGGAGCAAGTGGATACTACGAAAGGAGGGTGCCATTTGAAAGGTCACCCAGTTCCCTTCGACCGGTCGGCGTATGACCAGGTGTCGTCCCGGGTACGGTTCATCACCGAGTCGACTCCAGAGTGTGATGTCACCAGCTCTCAGTCGAAGGTCGTCTTCAATAATAGTCTGTATTACGGTATGTGGATTGACTGGGGAAAGGGTTACTTCATCGGGAGTCGTTATTTGGAGAGATTCTTGCTGCTTTATCCACACTTCTTCATCCTTAGGGCTGGTTTCTTCTTACACGCCTTCTTCTAGTCGGTCATGACCCGACTCTGGTGGATGCTCATCTCGGTCGGTCTCCCTAGGGTTTTGTTCTCTACGCAACTCGTCGGCTCGTTCACATCTGGCTTCCCTTCTCTGCTGTCTTTCATCCCTCTCGATTCTTTTAATGTCCGACATACTTTCATACAATACTATCAATTCCTCTTCGGTCGACTGTTCATTACTGGCTTAAGTCTGGTCGACTGGTATCCACCATGCTCCCTTATCTGACACACGACCAGCTACCCCCCCATAGCCTACCCGACGCTTTTTAGAAAGCTCAGATAATGCTGTCTATTGGCTCAGGAAGTATTCCCACTCCCTTTCAGCAATGAATTTTTCCCACTTCTTTTGCTTCTCTGCCCAGTTAGTGTTTGAGGGTGGTTCACGTAATGGTGGTCGAGGTTCAACAATGTGTCCTGCTCCTTTTTCTATCAAGAAATTGAACAACAAAGTCGGTAAGGAACACAAGAATTGATCAGTAAATTCTGTGAAAAATTTCTGTCGGACAGTTTCCACCGAAGTCCTGTCTTCGACTGCTTGTTCCTCACAGAAGTCGTCGTCTATCTTTTCGAACCACTCTAATAGATTCATACGTCCTCCTCAGATTAGTTTCTGGAGTAACTGTTCTTCTTTAGTCTTGTCCGGTTTTCTCATCCAAAAGTTGCTTCAGCAGGTGTGGCACGGATTCGAGAAACTTTTCGTGAGTCTCAGTGAAAAATTTGGCTTTTGCTTATGCGACTGTCAATCTGTTCCTTCTCGCGTAATTTTGTAGATAGTTAGCAATTTTTCTCTCCCACCAGTCCTTTATCTCCTGCTCTGGTATCATATGTGAGCATATATTCTAGTTATGTACTACTAGCAACAGAACCAATGTTGTAATCTCATAGATCACATAAGGTTACCAATAATACATACAAAAATATACAGAAATATATACAGAGACAAAAGACAAGAACAGATAGGGTGAACAGATTATATTATTCTCAATAGATCGTACAAAGCCAAGAACTGAACTGAGTTCTTGTGAGGCTCAACAGCCTAATATATACAGGTTACAAACAATTAGAACTATAACTACCTGTCGGTTTGGTGAACCGACACGACTATTAGTTAGCAGACTTAATTACTGTGTTTGCTCGGCCGACCGACTTAGTCGGCTGATCGACTATGTCGGTCCCTCGACTTAGTCGGCTGATCGACTAAGTCGGTCTTCGTTCAAGTCGACTTATTTCGACTCGCTCCTTCTACACATCTCTCTATAACAATGCATAAATCGGCTTCTGCGCAATTTGTGATCCTAGCTACATGCCAATATTTGTATTTGCATGCCATTAGAGAGTTCTTTATAGTTGTCGTGAGTCCATGATATTCATGCATAAATGAAGTCTTATAGAGGATGAATTATGAAACTGGCCTTTTAAATTTCATTTTGACGAGAAAATAGTGGACATTGGTAGAAGGGTTCACATAGGTAGTAGGAACAACGTTTTGAGCTCGTTTCAGGCGTAGTAGTTGTTCTTTTTTGTTATAGGCGTAGTTGTCGAAACATTGCCACACTTTAGATTGCATCCCTAAGTGACTTGAGAGCCAGATTCACATCTCGCTAGTGCCTCATAGTCATCAATGATTACTGATCATCTTGCACAAATAAGTAGTGAGTGCATGACATGAGTGAGTAAGTGATTATAATTGATCATATTTCCAATATTTTGAATGATGAATTAGAACTTTATAGCATAGGAATTTCAACATCTTAATAAATTTATATGGATGGGTAATTTCAAATGTTTCCCTTCTTTTAAAATGTCTATATAAATTATGCCCTTCTCAATTGGAAGGGTAAAATTCAGATTTTAAATTTTTTTGAAGGCCAATTTCAACTTTACACTTGTGGGAAGGGCTAGAACCCTTTGGAAGGGCTCAATTTTGAAGTGTGTGAACGATGTCCGTGAGTATGTGTTTTTTTATATTTTTATATGAAGGGTTAATTTAGACTGGTATGAGACTTTAAAATCTGGCTATCATGGTATGATTCCAAACGGATTTATTCCTGGGCTTTCCATCGAATTGAACAATGCCAATGGCAATTGCAATATCAAATCCCTTCAGAAAGATGCAAAAGGAGGGATCATTATTTATTAGGATTTTGCTTCACCTTCATATCAATTCAAATGATCTAAAATTAAGTGAACAAACAGAGGCAGCCTTTGATAGCATCACTCTGAGAATGTTGTGCAAGGAGGGTCAGTTGAAAAAGGCACTTAATGTATTGACTGAAAATTTCCCTTTGAAATCCTATGACTGTGTTTCTATTCTGTGAGCCTGTGCTGATAAGAGGGTTCTATCAGAAACCAAATAAATACACACCCACATGATAGCCCAGAAGGGAATGAATCCAAAAAAACATATTTGTACCAAACACACTCATCAACACATATGCAAAGTGCGGGAGTTTGGAGGAGGCACGCCAATTGTTTGACAAAATGACTGAATGAAATGTGGTTTCATGGACTGTTGTGATTCAAGCTTATGCCAAGAATGGGCTTGCTGAGGAGGGCTTGAATTTGTATTATCAAATGCAAAGAACAGGAAGTCGGCCAAATAATTTCAGGCTTTCCAGCGTTATATCATCTTGTGCACGCTTGGGTATTCTGCAACATGGAAAGGAAGTGCATAAAGAGATTAATAGGAATTATAGATCATGCACGCCAAGTGTTTGACAAAATTCCCAAACAAAATGCTATGTGGTTGACTGCTATTATTGCAGGGTATGCATAGAAAGGGCAGGTTGATGTGGCCTTGAGGAATTTTCAGCAAATTCCTGAGAGAAATGTGGCCTCATGGAATGCTATGATCGCACAGTATGAACAAAGCAAGCGTGGTTATGATGCCATGAAGCAATGGATATGTTGATGATGTTGTTGAGCTATTTGACAGAATGCCTAAATGAGATGTGGTTTTCTAGAATACCCTGATTACAGGATTCATGCAGAATGGGCTAGCCGAGGAGGCTATGAAGTTGTTTGATAGAATTCCTGAACGAGGTGCAATTTCTTGGAATGCCATGATTTCTAGATATGCACAAAATGGGCAGTTGGACAAAGCCTTGGAGCACTTCAGACAAATGAGAGTCTGTGTTGTGAAGCCACACACAGACACGTTTTCTAGTGTTCTCCCAACTTGCGCCAATTTGGCAGCTATTTAACATGGTAGAGTGATCCATGCAGACGTAATTAAAAATGGATTCTAACACCAAACACATTCGTGGGGAATGATCTAATTGATTTGTATGCCAAGTGTGGAACCATAGAGGATACATACAAGGTGTTTGACAAGATATCTAGACGGGATGTGGTCTCATGGACTACAATGATTATGGGACATGCCATTCATGGACGTGGGAAAGAGGCCTTAAATCTCTTTGAAAAAATGCAGCTCTCTGGAACAGTCCCAGACCGTGTGATCTGTGTTGGTGTCTTTTCTTCCTGTGGCCATTCTGGCCTAGTGGATGATGGCTAACACTACTTTGATTAGATGAGTAGAATTTATCATATCACACCTCTTAGGGAACACTATTGTTCTAGGGTAGATCTTCTTGGTCAAGCTGGGAACTTGTATATGGCCGAAGATTTCATCAAAAAAATGCCAATTAAACCTAATCTAGCTGTGTGGGTTTCTCTACTTGGTGCCTATAGAATTCATACCAATACAGAGCTAGGGGAACCTGTGGCAGAACACCTTTTCGAATTGGATCCTAAAAATGTTGCAAGTTATGTGTTACTTTCAAATATCTACGCAGCCTTCGGCAGGTGGTGCTGTTCAGGAATAAACACCCTTGTAACCTAGGGTCTGGGGTTACCAATGTACTTCTAAAACTTGCAGACAATCAGCTTTAAATTACAGAAAGGAAATAGGAAGAAATATTGGACTCACCCGATTACCAATGGTTGGTCCAACCTTTGTCTTCTCCCGCTCTGATTCTCTCCAAAGCTTTCAGGGATGCACCTCCTTCACTTGCAAATAGCAAATTCTCCAAGTACAATCTTATACATGTATATATAACAGGTTAGATAAACAACATATATAGTGCTTAATCAAATATATTCATCAACCATGATACANCTTTGTTAACAATCAGTGAATGAGATAAGTGTACAACCCAACACTTGAGACAAGGACTCCTCTGCAACCAAAGGATTCTAAGTTCTGCTACTCCAAATACTTCTAAAGATATACCACCAGCTTAACTTTTCTCTCCAATATTCATTCTATTAATGCCCTCCCCAAGGCCTCTATTTATACTTTGAGAAATAGAGCAGTTTCGAAGGTTAAAGAGGTTGAGACAATTGAGATGGTTAATGATTAGGGCTTAGCTAATCTGCATTAATCATGTTTATATTTTTTAATGTCGAATGGATGTGTACGTGACTATTGATATAGGCAACCCGCATATGACATGTGAGTTGCTTTGAGGGAAACCCACATATAGATCTGTACGTGGGTTGCAATGAGAATAGTCACGTACAGTACGCGGGTTGTCAACAGATATAGTCGTGTATGTACACGAGTTTTAGTGGAGATAATCATGTACGAAAATCAACACATAGAAAAATAAAATGGAAAGCTGGTTGAAAGGTAAATGCATCCCATGTCATGCCCATATATAGTGTTTAGGCAAACTTCAATCCTGAAATGTCCTTTTGTGTACCAACATAATGAATTGTCGGCACTCAGATGGAGAAGTGCCATTTGGGTTGATAACAAGTAGGATGACATTCAGAATGTGAGAAAAATGATGAAAAATAGGGAAGTAAAAAAGAATCCTGGTTACAGCTGGATTGAGGTTAATAAATAGGTATATGCATTAGCATCAGAAGAGAAACCAATTCCACATATAAGGGAAATTTATGTAGAGCCGGATAGATTGTCTGGGATGATGAAGGAAACAGGGTATACACCTGACACAAGATTTGCACTAAATTATGTAGAGGAGGAGTAGAAGGAACATAATCTTTACTTTCATAGTGAAAATATGGAATTGCATTTGGGATCATCAATACATCCTTTGGGATTCCTATCTGATTCATTAAGAACCTTATATTATGTGGTGATTTCCACACGGCTATCAAATTCATCTCCAATATTTCTGTATGAGAAATTGTAGTTAGGGATGCCATCCGATTCCATCATTTCAATGATGGAGATTGTTCCTATGGGGATTATTGGTGAACATGGAGACAAGTTTAAGTGTCATTGAAATCATGCTTCTCTAAAGTAAAAATTGATGAGTTTTAGTTTATGTTTGTGGCCTAGACTAGCATGGCCTTTGTATAAGATGCTTGTTGATTAGAAATTTGGATTACTAGAATCTGAACAGGCCATATATCTTTTGCTCAAATTAGTCAATATCTTCAAAATTCCGTAGAAGCTGAATCTAGAATCAACAATGATACTAAGTTACAGAGTTCATGGTTTTTAAAGGTTGATGTTTGAAATTCCTTATATCTCAAGGATTTGTCAAGTTCGTTGAGGTGAGGTTAGTCGATCCTAAACACTGAACTGGAACGAACCATTTTGGAAGGAGAATTCCTTAGGTAAAAATTTTAAGCTTGATATTGAATTTACCCAATTTTTTTTCAATACACGGAAAAGAAGGGACTTGTGACCCTAACTCTCTCCGTGTTCATTCGTTCCACCTCCCTCCGATGTCGCCCTACCCATAGATTTGTTTTTTCTCCTCTAATGTCTCCTTGCGCTCTAATAGAATGAATTTCCTCAAGACAACAGGGAAATGAATCATGCAGAATTTGAGGAGCCCAATTCTTCCTAGACAGTGATGAGCCCAAGTCTGGATAGTGAGTAGTGAGCCCAATTATTCTTGGATAATGGTGAGCCTGAGTCTAGAGAGTGAGTGGTGAACCTCTTGGACTGAGTCCGATTCACTAGACAGTGGTGTGCTCGATCCACTGGGGTCTGATTCTACTTCTACACATTTTTTGTGGATTTTACAACATATCTTGGTTAGTTTTTTTTCCCCACTTCTCTATTGTAGAGTTTGGAATTTACTAAATTTTAATCTTCACAGGAAAGAATGTATATGTTATGAATGTGATGATTATTACAGACTCTGTAATAATTATCACATTCATAGCATATGCCTACTTTCATTCTTCAAATAGCCTATAGGTTGTTCAATTTATGTGGATGTTGTAGCCTACACTCTTACTGTGACTCTGTAATAATCATCACATTCATAGCATATTCCTGCTTTCATTCTTCAAATAACCTATAGGTTGTTCACTTTATGTGGATGTTGTAGCCTTCACTCTTACTGTTTAATGAAAGTATTTATTTTCCAGGTGGAAGTTTAGCATGTGGCGGTTCAATGTCCAACTCCATACAGAGGATAGCTAGAGCCCAGAGGTAGAGACACTTCACTACTTGAGTCTTAGACATAGAGGAGATATTTGGTTTAGAGTTTAGACCGAAACTCCCCTCAAGGTTGAAATGTCCAACCTCAAAGTAGTTTTTTAATTATTCAATAGCATTACTTGTTCAAAAGTTAAAATCTATGAAATGCAAATCATGACCATTCATTTTTCAGGTCTTTAAGAGGAGCGATGGACCACCTATTTTCTATCACCAATGGTAACAAAGGTGGTGTTAAAGTTTGAAAAATGGATGTCTACAGAACTTAGAGAGATTATTGAAAAATATATGAGATTACAAAAAATTATGGAGATGAAATAAAACAAGAAGTAGCACATTCAACTGGAGATTGCAAGGACTTACACGGTACACTCCCATTTCCTCATTTTCATCAAGCATTGCTGGAAGTTTTTGGAGCTAGAAAAATCAAGTGATACAACAACATCAAAATCCCTTTGGAAATTTGTATAGAAACAAGAATTAATTGATTTTGTGGGCCTCAAACACATGTGGGGGCACAGATTTGTAGGAAGGGGGTGCATGTTGTGGACTGGACTGTATGATCTAAGTTTGTGTGTTGGATTTTTATTTGGTAGATTGTCCTGATATTTTCATTATTTTTTCCTGACATATGTTCTTTCCTATTTTGGTCAATTCTAATTAAAATACAGATATGTCTTATATTGTCCTTTCATTCATGATTTTATTTCTCAGGAGTATTTAAGTATTGTTTGCAGGTTAGTATCTTTAAATTAATATTGACCAAGGTCCAAAGCTCAAATTATTATGTCTTCTCTTTTGCGTTTTTCATTGATACTACCATGGTTATCGATCAAACTTTCACTATTTCTGCACAAGTTAAAAATATCTATGTCAGAAAAGATTTTGTGGGCGATATTCCCTTATACATGAAAATTCTCGCAGCTCTCAAAACAGGTAAATGCTAGTGTTATCATAAAATTGGCATTTAGCTAGAACCGTAAGGTTTCTTCATTACATCGAACAATGTCTTTAATTATTGCTCAGGTTTTTTTCTATACATAAATTAAAATCAGCTCAATGTTTACTTTAATCTTTGAATAATGTATTGACCAAATTTGTGATTTACCCTGTAACCTGTTAGTTATCCTCACCAATATCATTCTGTGTGAAACAACAGTTTTTATTTTATTTTGAAGGTAAAAAAAGTAAGCATGCCTATGGTACCTGGAACCTATTAGTTTTAGAAGAAAAACCCAAGATGACTTAATTGCAGTCTTTTCGGATAACTTTTGTTTTTGCATTGTCCTTTCCTAACCCAAGGGTTACATTTGCACACAACTTTCGAAGCTAGATACATTTGTGTGTGTGTTGGTTGAGAGAATATAAACCTTTACTCTAAAGCTAAGATAATTTTATTGATGCCCATGAATGAACAAAAAAGGCAGGTCAATGGAATTCCAAACTAAATTCAGTGGAGATATACATAAGGAGTGCCAAAAATATCTTCCATTAAAACAAAGGTAAAGCGTATATAGAAAGAAGATAAACCAATGCATGAGAACAATAACCAGAGTTGAGGTCATAACCCTAGAAACTGTTAGATTATCTAATTCATAGTAGTGTCTGACTTGTTTTCTGAATCCGCTATCCATTGAGTCTGACAAAAATCCCTTACTTCTTCAATGCATGTATGAAGAGTACAAATTATGGAAAGGGATATGTACCTCCCATTTTTGAGACAATAAGTGCCATTTATTAATCTTGTATATTGATCTAGGAACAAAGAATCAATCTCATCAAAGATTAATCAATAAATAACTCATGAAATGGTGTAATCGGTCTACAGGAATAGTAGCTGCTTTGTGTTCACATAAAGAATGAATGATTACAATTACAATGTCATGCTACAATCATGAATGAAGAGACAATTAGAATTCCTTAGGAGGTCATTCGAATTGAATGAGTGAGTCTAGCTTAACTGACAGTAAGCCATGGTCCACACTCAGTTAACCACTGATCAAAACCCTAATTGACTCAACTAACCCTAACTAAAGTTGGAGTGCAATAAATGACTGAGTTTCAACTGAAAGATACTAGACACATGTCATAGCTCACAAACCATCAAGAGGTAGCACTACATTGTCTCTAATGAACCTCGATGAGGTTAACTGAAGTTGAACTACACATCAGAAGTTGGTGGAGGTGCCCCTGTTGACTCCAGTTTATTAAATAATCATTAAATAGTATATTTAATGAGAGGATGTGCCTTAATTGACTTGTTTAACTGATTGTAACCACTAGTTAGCAATTATGTGGATTAATATCACTCATATCACCCCCATAGTTCTCCAGTTAGCCTCCTTGAATGTAGGAGAAGGCTAAGTTAGCCTCCTTGACTGAAGGTAGGTGTGGGTGTGACTGGATGATGTCAATTAATGCTCCACTGATGTCAATTAATGTCAATTATACTTAGGATAGTGGTTTAACTAGGCCAATTTGACCAAAAAGAGTGTGTATGGTGGTAAATGTCTCCAACACCCCCCCTTAATCTATACTTAGGAGGAGCTATAAAACATAAATGCATACAAATTTTAGGGCCCCAACAACTAAGGCCATAGGTCACCCTGTACAATGTTGAAACTTGAAACAATTTTAAAAACAAACTAAGTGAGGAAAAGAGGGAAAACCTAGTGGGAAACCCCCCCCTCAAGCTGAACAATGAAAGTAGTCTAAATGACCCTAATGAATTCACCCCCAACAGTGAATGGGGGTAAGTGAAATTCTTTTCTAAAAATCTCTTGGTGAAGATGTCTGTAATCTACTCATCAATTGGGCAGTATTGTAGAATGATGGTCCTATCATGCACTAGCTCTCTGATGTAGTGCATGTCTATCTCTACATGCTTAGTCCTCTGCCTAGTAATTGGATCCATGGATATCTTAATAGCACTTTTATTTTCACAAAAGAGGATAGTGGACAAAGTACTACCAAGATCAAACTCTGAAAGAATGCCTTGCAACCAAATTGCTTGGCTGCAAGCATTCACCGCTCCTCGATACTCGGCCTCTGCTGAAGATAGTGTTATGGCAGCCTGATTTTCACTTGAACAGTAAATGGGGCCACCACCAAACATGAATACATATCTGGAAGTAGAATTCATATCAATAGAATCACCCACCCAATCAGAATCTGTGTATCCAACCAGCTCTAGCGCGGAGTCTGCAGCATAGTGAATGTCGTAGGTCCTGGTTCCCTGAATATACTAGATGATCCTCTTGGCTGCCTTCCAATGAAGATCATGAGGCTGCTGCATATATATTCATACAGCATTCATGGCATAACAAATATTAGGCTGAGAATATGTCAAGTACAACAAGCTACCAATCAACTGTCGATAGATAGTGCAGTCTGTTGCCGCCTTTTCACACACCTGGATCACGTGGCAGAAATCTTCAAGCCACTCGGTGTGTCCTTGGGGGCAAGTCTCGAGTCAAGGCTGTCACCTT
>LPNX010347716.1:0-38426 GCA_001517045.1 Pseudotsuga menziesii
TGATAAATAATCAATAATAGTAATAAGTTTATTGCATCAACATTATCGAGGTGCTCTATAGCCTAGTATGAGGGAGATGTTGTAACACGTAACCTTGTGTAACATTATGCAACTTATTGTTTCTATAAAAAAAGAAATAAAAATGCAAATGATGTGAGCTCAAACAAAAAATAATAAATTAATTGATTTCATCATAAACCTAGAAAGTTATGTAACATGTCTTTAAAAATATATATATTGATTTCATCTTAAATCTAGAAATTTATGTAACATGTCGTTCCTATAAAAAATAAAAAATAAAATTGCAAATGATGTCTACTTCAAAAATAAATAATGTTGATTTCATTTTAAACCTAGAACATTATGTAACATGTCGTTCCTAAAAACAATAAAAATGCAAATGATGTGAGCTTAAACAAAAAATAATAAATGATATTGATTTCATCTTAAACTTAGAACGTTATATAACATGTTTCAATCATTAAAAGAATGTAAATGAGGTAGGATTAAACAAAAAATAATAAATTATATTGATTTCATCTTAAATCTAGAACGATATGTAACATGTTGTTCCTATTAAAAAATATGCAAATGATGTTGGCTTAAACAAAAATAAATAAATGATATTGATTTCATCTTAAAACTAGAACATTATGTAACTTGTGGTTCCTAAAAACAATAAAAATGCAAATGATGTTGACTTAAACAAAAATGAAGAAAGTATATTGATTTCATCTTAAATCTAGAATGAATGTAAATGATAAATAGTCAATAATAATAATAAGTTTATTGCATCTAGAGTAGTGAGGTGCTCTAGTATGAGGGAGAAGTTGTAACTAAAGTGTTGTTTCTATAAAGAAAAAATGCAAATGATGTCTCCTTATATAAAAAATAATAAATTATATTGATTTCATCTTAAACCTATAACTTTATGTAACATGTAGTTCCTATCAAAAAAATAAAAAACTCAAATAATGTGGCTTTAAACAATAAATAATACATTATATTGGTCCTCTAAAAAACAATAAAAATGCAAATGATGTGAGCTTAAAAGAATATTGATTTCATCTTAAACCTACATCATTTTCATTTTGTTTTCTTTTTTTTAATAGGAATTGCATTTTTACATAGGGTGTTATGGGTTTAAGATGAAATCAATATATTGACTTATTTTTTATTTTATTTATCGAACCGACATGTTACATAAAGTTCTAGGTTTAATATGAAATCAATATAATTTATTATTTTTTTAGTCGACATCTTTATGTTAAATTTAAGATAAAATTAATATAATTTATTATTTATTATTTAAATATATAAAGAATTATTTCCATTGCATTTTTTTTTTAGGAACTACATGTTAGATGAAGACGTTACACTCTTTGCATTAACAATACCTTTGTTTTGCATAGGATGAAGGATGCCATTTGACAACTTAATTCGACATAGCTTTTCTCAAATGGTGGGGACCTCTGCTTAACAATGATCTGAGGTGAATTTGAACTGCGGAATTTGAACTGCGATTTTTTATCTGCGGCGAATTTGAACTGCGGAATTTGAACTGCGGAATTTGAACTGCGATTTTTTATCTGCGGCAAATTCGAACTGCGATCTACACTTTTTGAGCTGGGATTTGAGCCATAGAGAAATATTCTCATCCACAATGAAGTCCATCTGAGGCGAGGTTTGGCGATCTGAGGTGTTGGTGTTATTTAGTGTTCATCCATTTCTTCATATAATTCGTGCCCTATGCAACAATCTGCGGAAAACAGATGTATCGTGCAAGCAAAAACACATATATCCTCAGTGTGTTTTTCAATTGCTCCATAGCGAGGTTTGGCGATCTGAGGCGAGGTTTGGCGATCTGAGATTTTTTATCTGCGGCGAATTCAAACTGCAATCTACACTTTTTGAACTGTGATTTGAGCCATAGAGAAATATTCTCATCCACAATGAAGTCCATTTGAGGCGAGGTTTAGCGATCTGAGGTGAATTTGAATTGCGGAATTTGAACTGCGATTTTTTTTATCTGCGGTGAATTTGAACTGCGATCTGAGGCGAAATTGAACTGAGGTTTTCTTTATCTGTGGTTTTTTTTTATGGCGTGATCTGTGATTTCATGAATATAGTAGTAAGCGATCTGTGATTTTTTGATGGCGTGATCTACTGTGCTAAGCGATATAAATACTCACACATTTTTTGAATTGCAATTTGAGTGAGGATTGGAACTGCGGATTCACATTTGAAGGGCAGATTTACATTTTTTGAACTGCGATTTAAGCGAGGATAATTGGAACTGCGGATTTACACTTTTTGAGCTGCGATTTGAGCCTATGAATCATCGACGTTGGTTTTGTTGAGAGTCTAAATAAGAAGAATAAGGGTTTGAGTGAATCTCTGTAGTGGCAAATACACTTCTGTGTGGTGATCAAATCTCTGCGGTGGCAAATATACTCCAATAATCAGAGTTTGGAAGGCTAATCAGCGGCATATAGATAGATACTCTGCGGTGCTGGGTCTGCTATACTCCTGTGGCTAGGGTTCGTTGTATAGCTGTTCGATTCGCATTCAAATCTCAAGTGCACACATTCCTTATCTCTTCTTTTCTAATACATATCTATTGCTCATTTGCTCATAAATATGAATAAATCACCGCACCTACCAAAGACTATCAAAGGTAGACCTATCTCCATTACTTTAAATAGCATTTATGAATATTTAGAGTCTTTAGATAAACATAGAGAAGAAAGAGAAATTAGACTACAAACAGAATTAGAAGCCATGCTGGAAAATAAATTTACATCTCTTGAAAACAAGATTCAAAAACAAATAGAAAATAAAATTACAATACTGGAGAATAAAATGGAGACACTTGAGGTTAGATTGCATGCTATAGAAAACCAGAGCCAATATACAAACCAAACATCCCAACAAGGAGACGTCGACACTTTAGAAAGTCTTAAAATGAAGGACATGATTAAGGAGCTAGAAGCAAAAGTTAATAACAACCTCACTCTAAATAATGTGGCAGATAAATTAGATATCAAACCCATTAAAGAGGAAATGAAAAAATTGATAGAATTATACCATGAGCATAACAAAAGGGCCTTGAACCTTATAATTTTCGGCTTGAAAGAGGAGGAGGACGAGGATACTTTAGCCATAGCCCAGACAGAATTACACAATAGATTACAAATTGAAACAACATGTCTCATAGAAGCGACAAGGTTGGGGAAATTAACTGAGAATAAAGGAAGGTTAATCCGGGTAAAGGTAAGCTCTACTGACCATAAACATAACATACTTAGTAAAACCTCAAGTCTAAAAGGAATTGGAATATTCATAAATGAAGATCTCAGTCCAGAAGACCAAGCAGAATTAAGAAAGGAGGTTCAAAAGGTAAAAGAAGCCAGGAAGGAAGGAAAATGGGCAATAATCAGAAATAGGAAAGCTGTTATTCGAGATAGCAACCAAAAAGATAGTAATAAATAGCAATTTAACATGCTCTGGATTCTTTCTTGGAACTGTCGAGGCTTTCCATGGAACAAAGGGCCCAAGCTAAGTTGGATCTCTAATGAAGTTGATATTATTTTGTTAGTTGAAACTTGGGAGCACGAAGAATCTAGGGTCCCTAACATAGATGGATTTGTGCTTTGGTCAATCTGGAACAAGCGATCCTCTCGTAGAGGCATTGGGGGTATAGCGTGTTACATTAAGAAGAACATCTCCCCCCATGCTAGGCTTTATAAAAAAGAACTTTACAACCAGTATATGTGGATAGAAATCACTGACATTGACAATAGAAAAACCTACATAGCTATATGCTATTTTGCCCCTATTAATTCTAACTTCTATAAGAAGAACAATTTGGATAAAAATTGTCCTTACAATGGACTAGAGAATGATATTTCTAGCCTTAGGAATGAAGGTAATATCCTTTTAATGGGTGATTTTAATGCTATAACTTCTAACAACCAAGCTATTCTCCTAAGCAATTATTCCAACCCTAATCCTCTCTGGTTAGATGAAGACCTTACTTTAGCTAGCAGGTACAAGAGAAGCTCTATATATTTAGGGGAAAATTTGTTTAGGTCTGAGTTAATCAAGCTCTGTAGTTCTCAATATCTCATAATTTGCAACGGTCTAACGCAGTGGCCTAGCTCTAGCCAGATGACCTATATCCATGGGCTTGGTAGCAGCGTAGTAGATTATGTTATTTCTGATATTTCTTTATACAATGATATAATAAATTTGGATGTTCTAAACGACCATGAGCCTGATTCGGATCATAAACTATTAACAGTAACTCTCAACTATGCCATCCATAGAGATCCCATAGAGGATAATCCTTATAACCAAAAGAACCTGATCGTTGATAGGAATAAAAAATATATTTTTATAAATGAGTTAAAAATTAATTTGCTTCATTTATCAAGTACAGACAACATTGAAGACCTATATTATAATTTTACTACAACCCTCTCTTCTTCCATTAACAAGTTCTCAATTGAAGTTTCGAGTAATAAAAGGAATAGAAAAGCCAACCCTTGGTATGACACTGATTGTAAAAATGCGAGGAGAGAGATTAAGGAAGCTCTTGATGAATCTCTTAAGATTAACAAGATAAAAAATTACAAATCCCTTACTAAAAAGAAAAAAAGGCAGTATATTCACAAAAGGAAAGACAATCTCTTACACCTCTCTAAGATGGCCCCTAAGAAATTCTCGAGGCAGATTCTAACTAGAAAAACTAAACATAATAATAAAATTTCTCTACACGACTGGAATTCCTATCTTAAAAAGATTTATGACTCCCTGAATGTCATAGACAACTTTGAAACCCTCCTCACAACGGAAGAAGTTTTCTCTTTAAAAGACATAGATTTTGGTGTTAAGCGTCTGGCTAATGGAAAAGCTAAGGACATTGAAGGTTAACAGGCAGAAATCTTAAAAATTGGAGGTCCTGTCCTCATCCCTCACATCCACAATCTTTTTAATCAAGCAATCAAGCAAGGGTTCCCTAAACCTTGGACTCAGAGCCTCATTATCCCTATTTTTAAAAGTGGGGATACAAACAACCTTTCAAATTATTGAACTATTATGATAAGCCCCCTCTTAGCCAAGTTATATGGTATTATTTTGGAAAAAAAAATCAGCATTTGGCTTGAAAGTGAAGGTAAGCGGGCTAAAGGCCAAGCGAGTTTTAGAAGGCATCACTCAACAACGGACCACCTTATTACGCTTAGGATCATTATGGAGGAGTGCCGCAATGATAAATCCAATCTCTTTTGTTTCTTTGTGGACTTTAGAAAGGCTTTCGATACGGTACCTAGAAATAACCTTTTGTAATAGGTTAGAAGAGCTTAAAGTTCCTTTCAAGCTGAGAGCTGCCGCGATAAGGCTCTACGAGAATGTAATTGCCAAGTTTAAAAGCAATGAGGGGTGGTTGAAAGATATTAAGTGTAATATCGGAGTTAAGAAAGGTTTCCCCCTCTCCCCTACCCTTTTTGGCATTTAAATTGATAAGTTAGAGGGTTGTTTAGAAGAAGCAGGTTGTGCTGGTATGATCTTAGCTGGAATAGTCATCATCCTTCTTCTTTATGATGATGATATTGTCCTTCTGGCAAGGTGTTTTTCTGATCTTGATAAGCAGCTTCGACTCCTCAAAGATTTCTGCTCTAACATGGGTATGACTGTTAACACTGACAAAACAAAAGTTATGATTATCAAATCCAAGAATGATACATACGCTAATTTTATGTATGACAATAGCAACTTGGAGGAAGTGTCCTCTTACAAGTACCTAGGAATTGATATTCATCACAAGCTCAGCTGGAACTATAGCATTAAGAAAAGGATTAATGGAGGGTGGAAAGCTTACTTTGGTCTTGAAAATAACTGTAAAGCTGCAAACCTCATGATGTGGGATAAAAAGAAGCTCATTTTTGAAACTCTAGTCACTCTTGTTATCTTGTATGGGTGTGAGGTTTGGGGTTGCAGCATCTCTAGAGAATCCTGGATAAAGATCGAGCAAATCCAGAAGCATTTTATAACTTATAACCTCAAAATAAAAAACAATACACCCTATCCTATTCTCCTTATAGAAGTGGGTCTTTCCCCCATCGAGAGCCTAGCTATGACTAGACTCCTATTATACAAGAACAAAATCAATAACATGGGAGACCATAGACTCCCTAAGATAGCTTTAAACTCTAGCCAAAACCACTTAAGGCTCAAGCATGGGTGGTATAAAGATACCAGGTCTTGGTTAAATCACTGGGAGATCGATGAAAATGTTTCTTTGCAGAATATTAATAACATTAAAAATATTATTTCTTCTGAGTTTAAAGAAAAATTGTGGTGTGAGAAAGATTTAGAGGCTAAAAGAAAATTAAGATATTATAAGGAGGTCATCAACCCTACTCTAGAAGATCAAAAGTACCTCTCTGTTTTAATCAGTACTAAGAAAAAAATTAACATAGCTAAGATAAGAACGAACTCGCATGAGCTCCATAGTGAAACTGGTCTTTGGACAGTCCCTAAAACACCATGGGTAGAAAGGATCTGCCACCTTTGTGAGAGTAAGAACATTGAAGATGAAAATCACTTCCTTTTAGAGTGCCCTGTGTACACCCACATTAGATCCCAGTTTCATAATCTTTGTTGCAATACCGACATGCCTAGCCTTTTAGCCTGTCAAAATTATAGTAAGCTTGGGACACTTCTTTCCAAGCTCTTTGAGCATAGAAATATAACTTTAAAGCAAACTAATTAATTCTCTTCTTTAGGTCCGATAGACCAAAGTTTAGTCTCAGGGGACGTTAACCATCATCATCATCATGTTACATATTGTTCTATGTTTAAGATTAAATCAATATAATTTATTATATTTATTCTTTAAGGCGACATCATTTGCATTTTTAGTTCTTTATTTTATAAGAATGGCCTCTTACATTTTTTTGTTTTCATCATACTTGGTTGTAAAGCAATAAACTAACATAGATGGATTTTAAGCCTGTATCTACCAAGCAATTTTATGAGGTGCAATTTTTTTTAATCTTAATTTTTTTACTTATCATTTGGATTTTTTTTATAGGAATTACATGTTACATATTGTTCTATGTTTAAGACGAAATCAATATAATTTATTATTTATTCTTTAAGCCCACATCATTTGCTTTTTTATTTCTTTATTTTATAAGAATGACATTTTTTACATTTTTATTTCTTTATTTTATAAGAATGACATTTTTTTGTTTAGGTCAACATCATTAGCCTTTTTATTTTTTATTTCTAAAAACATCATTACAACAAATCAATATAATTTATTGTTTTTGTTTATTATCATTATTATCGATTATTATTATTATTATTTTATTATCATTATTATCGATTATTTACCTCCTCCTCGTCCTCCTCCTTGGTAACATTTTACATTAACAAGAATATTAGTGTGAGTGACTAATTGTTATTATTAATAAAGAATAACTTAATATTCTTTCATATAGAAAGATATTTAATTGCTACATTATTATATCATGTGAAGAATAACTACATAATTTTCATTAAACTAATCTCATTATAAAACCATATTTGCTTTATATATATAAATTCCAATTCAATACAACTAAATTGGGATCATTTTCTCTTATTCATATACTCATAATCAGCTTCAAATATTCCCTAAATACAATTCTAGTCTTATACAATATCTTAAAACCTTAGTCCATGCTTCTTCACCTATACATTAGAAGCTATAATAATACTCTATATTAGTCCAACACTATGTTAATATTCTCCTTACAAGGTATTAAGGGGTGTGAGACTACTCATACCTCCTATATACTATCTCACACATAAAATCTTAAATGTATAATTGTTGTGGGAGATTATTTCATGAACTTATTGAACATTGCCCATATATAATTTATATCATTTATTGTTCATCCATCATTCATGATAAGACAATACCATTATTCTAATCTTTCTTTTAAGACATAAACAAAGGTATGGACTTATTTGAAGTATCTTGGTTTCTTTTTGAAACCAAATGGGTATAAAAAAAGGTGATTAGGAATGGTTAATTAAGAAGATTCAGAGGAGAACTAGTGTTTCACTTTGGAGGAAAAAGATTATGGAAGGTGGGAGGTATCGATGATGCTCTAGGGTTCTGGTTCTGTGTCATTCTTGGCTGTGTCATTTCTGGGTCGGGTCAGGCCGCTCTTTCTTCGTGTCAGGGCCTGATGGTCACATGGGAGAGGACTCCATGGGGGTGGAGACACCTCCTATTTCCTCTGTAAATGGGGCCGAGAAAGGAAAGGGGACAGATCCAGTTAAAAACCATCCTCCAGGGATGGGAGGTGAAGGGTCTAGTGGTACAACCCTTTTGGAAGCATCTGTTGGGCCGGGGAGGATAACCGGACAATGTATGCCTAAATCCAAGGCGGTGCCAAAGCTGAAGATCAGATCGATGAGTTTTAGGGACGAGGTTCAACACCTGAAGGATCACGCCCTGATTGGGAAGTTTATTTGCCTATGGCCGAACGAAAGAGCCCTGATATGGTGGATTAATACCACCTGGAAGCCTCAAGGGAATTACGACCTTCAAATCGGTGCCAAGGGGTTTTTTACTGTGGTCTTTTTCAATACCGAGGACAGGGTGAGAATTTTTTATAATGGGCCATACTTCTTTCACTCAGTAGGGTTGTACTTGCGCACCTGGAAAGAGCGCTTCAATCCTGACACTGAAAATATGACCATTTCCCCGGTCTGGTTAAGACTATACTCGATGCCTACAGAATACTAGAAAGCAGAGATCCTTAAGGATATTGGCAATACTCTTGGTGATTTAGTCAAGATCTCGGAGCAGACAAAGCAGGCTAAGTACATCTCATATGCCAGATTGTGTGTGTATCTCAACATATCCCAGGATCTGCCTGAAGCTATTGAGTTAACACACAATGATGAGGATTGGATTCAAGCTATCAATTATGAACAGTTACCTTTCAGATGCCGCCGTTGCCACAAACACGGCCACCTGTTTAGGGACTGCCCCCTAAATGATTCCCCTGGGAAATCAGCGACTGGACCAGTGGGTAAGGATGCGAAGGGATTCACTAAGGTTACCAACAGAAAGAGACTGACCAAGAAAGGTTCTGGTTCTGGCCCTGAGATCAATAAAAAACTTCAAACCCAAAACCGTTTTGCAGCTCTACAAGAAGAACCCTCTACCGTGGATGGAACAAAGGAACATGCCACTCAGAAGGCAAGTGATGAGGAGAAGTTATCAGATCCGAAGCAGGGGGAGAAGACACCTACTCAAGAAGTTATAATGGAAGATAGGACAACTGCGGAGGAAGGAACGGAGGCAGAGGACATGATCTTAGACAACCTGGATCTGGACTAACTAGAAGAGGCTTTCGCAGTCAATAATCCAAAGGATTTCTCGCCTCAGCAGGTAAACCTTCTAGAGAAAGCCATCATTATCTCTAAGACCAGCAAGAACCTTGGGGTTCAGAAGGGCCTGTTAAAGGAAGTTGAAGGCAAACGAAAAGGAAAGGGAGAAAAGCGAGGCAGACCCACCAACACATAAAGGATCCAATGTCTAGGGAAAAAGTTGATCAGCTCTGGCCAGTACCCGACCATAGAGGCTGCTCTGGCTCTTAAACCCTAATTAGTTGGTCATGAAGATTACCTCATGGAATATAAGAGGCTGTAACAGTCCTTTAAAGATTCGCATTCTAAAGAGGAAAATAGAGGTGGAACAGCCATGGATTATATTTCTCCAAGAAACTAAATGCTCGAGGCAGGATCTGGCAAAAGTAGCTAGGAAATCCTAGCCTAGATGTAACAGGATGGCTACTGATGCCAAGGGTTCGGCGGGTGTTCTAGGCATCCTTTGGAATCCTCAGCTGGTTTCTCTTCAGAATTTTCGTTGTACCCATTTCTCTATCTCAGGTTTTTTTCAGATTGTGGGAGCTAATCAAGTTGGGTTTTTGTCTAACGTTTATGGTCCACCGCAAAGCACACAAAAATCTGAATTTATCACTTCCATGTATGCCCTCAAGGAGGAAGCGGGGGGGCTTCCCTGGGTCCTGGGAGGGGACTTTAATATCATCTGAAGTTTAGAGGAGAAGAAGGGCGGGCTGAGATGGCTGTCCCAAGTGAATGAGCTCTTCAATCAGACAATAGAGGACCTAACCCTCGTGGATCTATGCATGGCCAATAGTACTTTCACTTGGCATAACAACAGAGCTGGGGACCGTAGCATTGCCTGCCTCCTAGATCGATTCCTCATCTCGGAAGACATCATGCTGGCTGGAGGCAAGTTGGAGGCCGTGGTTCTACCCTCGTCAGGCTCAGATCATTGGCCGATTAGCTTGAATTGGTCCATCCAGATCGAAAATCTCCGGAGACCCTGCAGATTTGAAAAGTTCTGGCTCATGCAGCCAGGTTTTTCGGATAGGCTGCAAGACTGGTGGAAGGAGATCAACCCAGGAAATGGCTCTTGCATGTACAGATTCTAGCAAAAACTCAAAGCTCTTAAAGGTCGGATTAAGCAGTGGAACAAAGATTCCTTTGGAGATATCTTTCAGGAAAAGAAAAGGCTTGACCTATGCCTTCAGGAGGTTCAATTAGAATTACACAGGCAGGGTCCTACGGCAGAGCTAAAAAACCAAGAATGGGTTCTCCTCCAAGAACTTAACCTCAAAGTAAAGTAGGAGGAGGTTCTTTTTGAGCAAAACTCCAGGAACCATTGGCTCCGGGATGGTGATCATAACACCAATTTCTTCCACAAAGCTACAGTCCAACACCGTCATAGTAATAGAATTGTCAGGCTTAAAAAAGGGGATGGCTCTGTGGTAGAAAGGAAAAAGGAGCTGGAAGAAATTCTGAATTCCTACTATGCTGATCTATTTGAGGAACCGAATGTGGATAGAAGGCAAGCCCAGGCAGAGATCTACAACCATATTCCCAGGATTATCACGCAGGAACATAATCAAATTCTAATGAGACCTGTGGAGATGCCAGAGTTGGAGGAGGCAGTGAAACATATGGCCAAGGACAAATCTCCAGGGCCGGACAGCTTTACTACTAACTTCTTCCATGAAGGATGGGAGTGGTTAAAAGATGAACTCCTAGCCATCGTGGAAAGCTCCAAAAAGACAGGGGGTATTCTGAAAGCCTTTAATACAACTTTCTTAATGTTGATTCCTAAGGAACATGGAACGGAGGATCCCGGCAAGTTTCGACCAATCGCCCTCTGTAATGTTATTTATAAAATCATTACGAAGGTTATAGCTAACAGGTTGCGGCCGCTCCTGCCCGTCCTCATTTCTCCGGAGCAAGCGGGCTTCGTAGAAGGAAGGAAAATTCTCGATGGCATCATTCTCGTCCATGAAGCCATTCACTCTGTGAAGCAGAACAAAACCCCTGGTATGTTGCTCAAACTTGATCTATCTAAAGCTTATGATAAACTCAATTGGGATTTTCTTGAAGGAGTCCTCAAGTCCTTTGGATTCTAGGAAAATTGGATTAGCTGGATCATCAATTTGGTGTCCTCGACCTTTTTCTCCATCCTGGTCAACGGTTCTCCCTCTCAGCCATTCTCGGCTAACCGGGGAATCCGGCAGGGGGATCCCCTATCCCCCTTTCTCTTCATAATCATTGCAGAGGGCTTAGGCAGATTGCTCAGAGATATGCAGAATTCTGGGCAGATTAAGGGCCTCAACCTTTGTGAGAATCAGCCAGCTCAGACGCATCAACAATTTGTTGATGAAAATATGTTGATGGGGCCATCTTTGGTCCAGGAAGCTCGCAGCATCAAAGAAGGACTCGATCTCTTCCTTATGGCCAGTGGTTTGGAAATCGATAAGGAAAAATCTCAAGTGTTCTTCTTTAATACCTCTCGGGTGGCCAAAAGAAATATTCTTCGCATTCTGGAGTTCTCAGAAGGTACCCTACCTTCGAAATATCTAGGGGCACCGTTAGCAGAGTCCACCATGAAACAGGTATCGTGGAAGGAACTTCTAGACAAAATGAAGCAGAAACTGACCCTTTGGACCTATTGTGCCCTGAATTTTCCAAGTCGTATGGTTTTGGTCAAAGCAGTCCTGCAAGCTATGCCACTGTATCTCTTCTCAGTGCTCTCAGTACCTAAAGCGGTCTTGAAACAAATAAGGAACATCCAAAGAAATTTCCTCTGGGGAAGCACTGATGACCGCCGGAAGTGGCCACTAGGGGACTGGGCTACGATTTGCAGGCCCAAGGAAGCTGGGGGGCTTGGTTTCAGGGATCTGGTCAGCATCAACAAGGTAATGGGCGCGAAGATCTGGTGGCGATGGGTGACACATACTTCTGAACCATGGGCCATGGTGTGGCATCATAAGTATGCTCACCTCTGGCCGAAAAATCAACTCATTCGCTATGATCGAACTCCTCCAGGTTCTCACATCTGGACAATAGCCCAACAGAATCACGATTTAGTTCAGAAACATAGCTTTTGGGAGATTCAAAACGGCCGAGAAGCCTTCTTCCTGAGGGATGCCTGGCAATAGAAAGGGAAGATGGCTGACCTGGCAGGAATAGATGACCTTCAGACACAGCTCCAACATCGTGGCAAGGAAAAAGTCAGGGATTTATGGATCTTACATACCCCTGATCAAGTCCATCGAACATGGCTGTCAAGAGAATGGTGGCAACATCTGATACCGAAAGATTGATTGGAAGACTTCCTCAAGGAGCTCACCAGTCGCAAGATTCCCATTGTGGAAAGCCCGGATGTGATCAGATGGGGATATAGCAATAGAGGAACCTTTTCGATCAAAGAGGCTTTTCAGATTCAATAGAGTGGGGAGGGCTACCACCAGGAGGAAAAATGGAAAAAAATCTGGCACCATCATTTCTGGCCGAAGATAGCTTCCTTTTGTTGGCTTTTACTTCATCGCAGGGTCCTCACCTGGGATAACCTCCTCAAAAGGGGTATGAATGGACCCTCTGTTTGTGTCTTATGCTTCTCTGCCCCTGAAACTTTGGATCATCTCCTCGAAGCTTGTGGGTTTGCCTCGGAGCTCTGGGACAGAGGAGAACAACATTTCAAATGATGGGCTCGGGTCAAAGGAAATCCCTTTGAAGCCATTGCCATCTGGCCCCCTAATATTTTTAAGAATGCAATCCTTAACCGATTGTGGGAGCTCTTTCCGGGGTTTCTTGTTTGGGAAATCTGGAAGGAACGCAACAGGCGTATTTTTGAAGGGAAAAGTCAACCATCGGACAAATTTTGGCTCAACATAGAGTCTCACCTCAAAGAAACTCTATGTGTGAACCCTTGGACCGCGGAGGACTTCAAAGCTAAGATCCAGGAATGACTTATTCTGAATGAATGGGGGGTCTTCTCGATCCCGACCTACCAGGGTGAGACTCGTGCTCACTTGGTGACCAGGAAAAGCCCGGACTGTTGGTCACCCCCTGAGGTGGGGTCATACAAGTTAAACTTTGATGGGGCAGCAAAAGGGAATCCGGGGCCAGCTGGTTTTGGAGGAGTAGCTCGTAACCACGAGGGACAGATGCCGGGGGTCTTCTAGGGAGATCTCGGTGACAGCACAAATAATCTAGCAGAGCTGGAAGGTTTGGTGTATGGCCTCAAATGGGCGTTAGACATCGGATGGTCCCCATTAATTGTGGAAGGAGACTCGCGCCTTATAATTTCAATGGCTTCCAGACTCCAGGCGGGCTCTTCAACTTCTAAGATCTCCAAGAACTGGAGATGGGAAAGTAGAATTGAGGAGCTGCTCTCAATTCTTCATGCGGCCCCGGCGGTTACGTTCATGCATGTTTGGCGAAAAGGAAATTCTGTGGCGGATGCAGCGGCCAACAAAGGGGTAGGGGCTGGCATCTCTTTCAAAGTGGTGCTACCCAGTCAAGTGGAGGAAAGGGATTTTTTCCACCGGTGTCAAGCTCTTGCTGAGGTCGACTATAACTGTCATGTAAGGCAACTCTCAATGTCGACCCCCCCGTTACCCACGTCAGTTGAGATCGGCTGCACAAGAGTTGATAGATCGGTAGGCTCAGGGGCAATGCATGTGACATTTGTGCCATGAAGGATGGCTGGGATACGCTGGAGATTGCAAGGGAGAAGTCATTCGGTTCAGAATGCTCAGGGTCTTATGATTGACACACTGGTTGATAAGAGAGTTCGAGAAGGCTGGGCAGAGGAAGCGGGCGACAGTGGTCAAGAGCACCTGTTAGTTGAGCAGTTAGTTGGGATCGTTACCCACATCGTTTAGATCGTTTTGATAATGGGTATTCTTTGTTTAATGATGCAATATATAAAATGTAAAAGATTATTAAATAAACATTTAATAATCTTACCACCATCTTTTTTTTAAAATATATTAACTATCAAATTTTAAATCTTTAACCATTAAAATTTATGATGTTGAGACTAAACCACTCTTCATTTATTAAAAAAAACAACACATAACATATTTAAATTGAACCAAGCCTAGTAGCCTACTCCACAAACTTCATTCTTAAGACCCGGTTTTCAGTCAACAAAGAGCTCAAGGTGTTAAAGGGTTTGGTATAAAGGATGTCAGTCAACTAAATAATTAAGTCTAGATCGCATTAACCAAGAAGAGATTCTCGATCTTTAAGTCCGTTTAATAATTTTAGTGGTAAACTAAAAACAAAGATACTAATTGATCTAGTCTCTCTGTGTAAGGGACCACCACTTCAATTTTGGAGAGTGCAACAGCAACTCTAAAGGGTCTTCGGTACCAAAACACAGAGATATAATTATTCAAAAGACATATAATTATTCAAAAGACATACTAGGATATTAACTATTATAAAATAAACTATTATAAAGTGTTTTATTGTTTTATTATAGTTTTAGTTTATCTAATTTGTATTTTTAAATTTGAATAGATAAATTATTTTTAATAATATTTTATTACTTTATTTTTAAATTTAAATAGATAAATTATTTTTAATAATATTTTTTTAATTTTTTATAAAAACAAGTATCAAATCTAAAATAAACATTTAAAAAATTAAACATCTCTTCCCTACTTGACTTTAAAATGCATCTTTTCCAAAAAAAATGAAAAAAAAAAACTATAATCTACTTGAGAATAATATACTGGAAACAGGTATTGAAGGGACCCTCCTCCCGTCATGTGCCATCGCTACGTTTTCCCATACTCCTCACGCGTCCCTCCTTTATTCATCTCGCCCATAGGTGTTGTTCCTCTTCCCTCTTCTCAATAATGCAGAAGTATGCTCCCTCTTTAAAATTCTAATGAATATGACAAGTTACTTTCCTTCAAATTCGGTGAACATCTACATGTCTTAATTGCTATGGACACATGAGATGGTATTCACATGTCTTACTTGCAATGGACATCTACATTAATTTTGTAAACTATCTTATCTCATCGACAATGGTGAAACCTTTGCAAACAGTTCCAACTTTCAATTTCTTTCCCGAGAATTGATTCAATGATTAAAAAATAAACTCAACCTAGACTAATTAAGATGAATGGCTTGAATTACTAAGTTAAATTTTAATATTTTTTTTATGAGTGCTATATTTTTAAATGTTTTATTGTATTGAGATTAGCAAAGTAAGATGTTCAAAAAATTTAAAACTATTATAAATTTATATCTAATATTAAGGGGTAAAATTTTTTGAGATATAAATTTTGTATTGAGTTGTAAAAAGTTTAATATAAAATAATTACATCTTAATAATTTGGATCTTTTTGGATGTTTAGATGTTTGATAGTTCCATGTTTAAGATGTTCTACTCCTTAATATGGGGAGATGTTCTTACTTACTTAAAGTAACACTACAAAATATAAAAATAGTTAAAAATTAATTGTATGTTGGCTTATAAAATAAAAACATTAAAAGCAGATTAAAAAGAATTAAAAAATCCATGTAAAGTTATAAATAAAAATTAAAACCAATTAGACTTAATTATACATTTTTTTAAATTGTAAAAAAATTTACAGTTCAAAAAAATTAAATCCCTTAAAATACTTGTAGTAAAATCAAATTTAAAATAAATTTATACCAATACAAATAAATTTTCATATCCAATCTATCCAATTTCCAATACCCATCCGAAAGTGTTTTCCTCGTGGAAACTACTTGTAATTGCATATCAGAACTTTTTTTTTATTACAGCAATGGAATGATATTTTCTTTAAATAACAAAAACGAACCATATTTACACGGTCGTAGGCCATGGGTTTGAACAAATTCCAAACCTTTCAGACGAAATGGGAAAAATGCATAACTTGTCCTTATTACAACAAGGATGAAAGGGTGAAGAAATGCATTCGTATGGTGAAGAGAGGTAGCTCATAGCCGTCCCTCTTCCTCAAAAATCAAATCCTGTAACTTCAATTCTAAAATCAAAACTTGCAATCTAATCTAGAGTATAACAGGATCTTTGAATCAATTCCAACTATTCAAACAGTTTTGTAATTTCAACAGTCTCAAATCCATCCCATTCCGCATACGATCACTAGAAAGGAGGTGATATGAACTCCCATTATACTGTGCCTCTGTATGTGTCTGAAACGATTCCTCTGGTTCCCCAAATTGTTAACCTTCTACTGCTTCAAAAGAGGAAGAGGACTGACCTGTACTGACGAAAAACAGGAAGAAGACTGACCCACTACTGAGGAAAAAGAGGAAGAGAAAACCCCAAATGAATGGGATGGGTTGTTAGGCAACACGGAATCTGTTGGTGTAAAGAAATCACGTTGAGAAAGCATTTCGACGGCCTCGCTCATGGAAGGTCTCACATCATTGTCTTGCTCAACGCAGAGTAGTGCTGTTTTCAGGGCTCTCTCCACCTCTTCCCAATCAAAGTTTCCATGCAATTTGGCATCCACCACTTCCATTCCTCTCCCTTCTCTCATCTTTGCAGACACCCATTGCACCAAATGTCCACAATTTTGGACTGTTGAACTGGATAACGAGCTCCGTCCAGTCACAATCTCTAACAGAACAATCCCAAAGCTATAAACATCCACCTTGGCCGTGATTGGCAGATTCATCGCCCACTCCGGTGCTAAGTAACCCCGTGTGCCTCTAATTGTGGAGAAGGAGAATGCTTGATCTCTGTCTACCAGCTTTGCCAACCCAAAGTCGGAAACCTTGGGACAAAATTGCATGTCTAGAAGTATGTTTTGGGGCTTGATGTCACAGTGCAGAATCCATTCCAAACATTCATCGTGGAGGTAGGCTAACCCCTTGCCCGTGCCCACCGCAATCCCGAATCTTTCTTTCCAACCCAAAACTCTGTCATCGCTTTCTGCGAACAGATATTTGTCCAGAGACCCGTTTTCAACGTACTCGTAAACGAGCAACCTGTGATTTCTTTCTGCACAGAATCCAAAATACGAACTAAATTCATGTGATGGACTCTCCCAATCATACTCACTTCTGCCCAGAACTGATCATCACCTTGGGATACTCCTTCCAGTTGTTTAACAGCTACCACCTCACCATCGGGAAGCACGCCTTTGTAAACCGTCCCAAACCCTCCATCCCCTAGTTTTATCCTGAAGTTATCTGTCGCTTTCTTCAACTCTGTAAAGCTGAACTTCTTGAATCCCCCGGGAATCACTGAGTAGAGTAGACGATCATAGCTCTAAACATATACCGCCATCCAAGTATTATGCAAACCAGCTCTGCGACACCAAACGCAATTGCGAATCCTAGCGTGTATTTGACAACGCTTCCTGTCTTATGCTTCTTGTATTTGCTTGTCCCAGAAACAACGGGAATCAAAGCTGCCGAACAGTTTAGTAGCATAGGCTGAAAAGCACTGGTAGAATTAGAAACAGAAGAGTCATCGCTGAAAACTTTGATGTACATGTGGTTCTGCATACCCGGAGATCGATATCCACTCAAAAGTAAAGCCTTAGGATAACAAGCTCCAATGCCATCCATTCTGTAAGCAAATCCTTCACATTTGCTGTCGTTCATGCACAAACTTTTACAGTTTTGGAATGTGATCCCAGTTTGATAATTGCTTAGATCGTAGCCATAATAATCTGTATGTGGAAGATAAATAAGCTTTGTATTGGACGCAGTATTCCCAGTCAGGTTTTTATTGCGCTGGCAACCTTGGAACCAATCGATGGAATCTTTCGTGTGAAAACCAGGGAGACAGATACAACTGGGCCCCGGAGTGTATATGCAGAGACCGTTGATACCACAGAAGCCATGAACGGAACATTGATCAGGTAGCGCCATCCAAATAATGTCCCAGAGACCTGTCTCTTCCACCAAGCTGTACATAGTCTCAGGTTTCCATCGAAGTCCAAAGTTAATCTTCTCTTGGGGCCTTCACCATAATCTGACGCCTGGAAGCTAAGCCCGTCGCTTGACTGGAAACTGCCGAAGCCGTCCAACACCGCTTCGCGGCTGTTGTTGTATGTGCTTCTGCCATTTGCAAAGTTTGCCAGATAAGGATAAGGCCAGTAGTTGCTTGAGAGCTCTGATACCTCATAAATTAGTCGAAGAACGTTGTCGCTATCGAAATAGAGACGATAGTGGCCTCGGTTAAACGTGGACGTCCCTAATCTGGATATTAACTACGCTGCATTATTATTGAGGGGCTGGAGTGGAAGAAGAGTATCTGTTGGATACTGGAAGCTTTCCCACACAAACTGATCACCTGAGGAGTCGTTTAACACCAGATTTCCCGTTTCTAGGAGAATAGCCTCCTTTACATTCATGTTACGTGTGTTGGTATTCCAGACAACACTACCATCTGCATCCCACAGAACGAGGTTTCCATCTTTCTCCAGATAAAGACGAGAATATCTTCCGTTGACAGGTTGATCTCTGTTCGCCACCCAGGCAACTGTTTGGTCGGGTGTCTTAGTATACCATATGGCAAAAGCATAAGCATTGTTTCCCACTCCATAAAATCCAGCAGAAAATGTTCCACTCGGAGAAATCAAGCAAGTTGTGTTCTGTTCAGGAGTGAGTGAAGAACCGGGGCTCAGCCGATTTATTTTAGTGATGCACTGATTGTTGGAATTAGGAATTCCAGAAACAAGCCTGCAAGTGACGAGAAACAAGAAGCATATGAGCTGAGTAGAGAACAAACGGCAGCAGATTCCCTCTGGCAATTCCATTATGGGCAGGCCAACTTTGATATTAATCCAATCCAGCAGCCTAGTCTTCTCTCTTGAGAAGATTGAACCCCGATCCGCAGCAAAAGACGGCCACTCTGAGATAGATCATAAGAGTCACTTTGATATTGACAAGTTTTTCTTTTCTCATGTGTCGCGCGCGCTTCAAACTATACAGAAACGAGCGACGGCGAGGCTGCTGCAGAATGACTGAAACCGAAAACAGTATTTGGAGGAAAAAGCATGTGCCGACGATCACCCTCGTTCCCCACTCCAATTAGTGTAGACGACAGAGTTATCGAAATGAATTGGGTACCTAGACAGCAGACCGTTGTTAATCATCTGAATCAAAAGAAGGCCGTGGCATCTTGAAAACCATTCACAGCAGGATAGTTATCCAACATAGGAACCGAAGATGTAATTTTTTTATGACACATGGAGTAGTTGGAAAGGTGCTCCTCACCCCTGACTTAAGTTGGGTGCATAAAGTTTAGATAAAGATAGTGACTTTCTAAAGCGTGTTGTTCACGCAGACTTTCTAAAAGCTTATTTAAACTTTCTAAAAGTTGAGAAGAATTACAAAAAAATGGTTTGTAAATAAATATTTTATTATTAATAAGTTTTAAATTTTATTTATTTTTTAAATTTAAAATATATTTTAATAAACATTATATCATATTTTATTATTAATAACCATTTAATATTACTCAAGTAAAATATATAAAATTTCCTTTTATAAAAGAAAAACTCTCATCAAATATTTTTGTTTAAAAAATATTATTATTATATTATAAATTTTAGTAAATTCTTAAGTTTTAATATTATTGTTTTTAAGTTATATCCATAAAGTAGATGCAACATGTTTATTATTAAAATATAAATGTAAGATTTTAAATATATAATATAATAATTTAGTCATGTAGGTTACTTCAAATGGTTAAGAGTTATTTGGGCTATCAGAATTTTTTTAGGTCCTGTGGCTATGCAAACGCATCTTAAAAGAAAATAATATAATAATTTAAAAATAAGCTGAATATATATTATAATAATTTCTAAATTAAATATATATTACAATGATTTTATAAAAACTATTACCTTTTTCATCAAGAGATTAGTATAAGAGAATAATATTATTTTAGGCCAACCATTCCATATAAATTTTGAAGAAATCAATATAATGTTTAACATACTCTAAAGGTTGTAGGTGAGATAACATGGTATAATATTTTTCACAATGTTTAATTTAATTTTTATATGGAAAGGTGTTTATATTTTAGAATTTGGGGTGGATTAGTGTTTATGTTTTTCCTAGATTGAGAGAAGATGAAACAAGTCTAGTTTATGGATTGATTTTATTTTATGATAATCTTTCAAATTTGAAATAATTATATCTATCTCTCTCTAAGTGGTAGTTGAGGCATGGGTCACTAATTGTTCATGTCAAACTCGCTTAACTAGAAGAAGCTGGAACTAGTGATTACAACTACACACTTATGTGGCACTTGTGGCACTTATAAGCTATAGACCTTCAACCACCACAAGTTAAGTGGTTATGTTAGGAACATATTATAGGTGATAAAATATGGTATAATACTTCTCACTTGTATATTTTACTCCCAATTTTGTTCTCATTGTCAATTATGAAATACCATCCAACATGCATCATGAGGCTACTCTTTAGGTTTTTCCTCAAAACCCATGGAGTACTTCTCTATTTATAACCGGAATGCCACCTCATCCCTTCTCTCTATTTATAACCAGAATGCCACCTCACCCCTTACCCAAATTATTTATTTTCTTTATTAGTTAATATTCAACCTACCCAAGTGTCATCTTAAAATAATTTACAGCCATTTATTTTTCTTAAATGGATAAGTCTATTTTTTATAATAACATTAATATAACTAATGAGCCCCATCAAAGTTGGTAAGATAAATTAGAATAATTCAAACTTAACCTAGATTAGTTTCTCTGATTGGTTTATTCTCTTGAGCGGTGTTTTTCTACAAAAGCATTAGGATTCCACACCCCTATTGTGCACCTTTCTAGATTTATTAGGACTATATGCCCTTTTCCTATACCTATGACTCCATGCCCCCATGCCCTAATAGATTCAGCTATGTGCCCTGATTTATTCCATAGATTCAATACTTCATATCTCGTTCTTTCTAATATTTAGGACTTCATGCACTGATATTTCTCATATATGTAAGACTCCACACCTTGATCTTCCATGGATTTAGGACTGTCTTCCCTAACCTCCATTGCTTCTCATATTTTTTGCCTTGAATCTTCGTGCTTCACCTCAAGGTATTGGTTGTGAGCTCATACCCATCTGATTGTCAGTTTCCAAGGTCATTTTCCTAGGACCTACGCACAAAATACCCATCTGATTGTCAATTTCCACGGTCGTTTTCCCAAGACCTGCACACAAAACAAACTCCTAGATTAAGAGCATTAATTAAAAATTTACAATAAATTTAACTTATCACATTTTACCCAAATGTGTACATTACCTCAATAATCAATTTTTATCATAGAATATTTGTCAACAAATAACTAAGTATCTTCCTCATTACATCGTTAATCATACATAATCATTTAATTGATGTATCCATAACAAGATCATAGTCAAATATATATTCCACATAAGAAAGATAATACATATGCGAATGGGCCATACTCATATATCATAATCCATGTAACTAATTATATGTAGACAAGATATATATATATATATATATATATATATGATGTACCTAATGGAAATCAATATGTTACACCTAATCAGTATATAAGCATACATAAGTAGAGATTCACACACACATATCAACATTCACTGGTCACTGGTCACGTGAACCAACCATATCCATAACATATAAGTGTAGTCTACATAATCCATCAAAATCAGCCTCCACTAGCCAATATAGGATACTACATATTCCCTCTCTTGGGTTAAATTTGGCCTGAAGTTTAATAAAATAATGAAGAAAATTGTAAATGCATAGAAATTGCATCCTCCCATACAAGGATTGTATGGATCCCATTGGAACGTTACCTAGTCTACCATGTGATTCCTGAGATGTCAAGTGTATGGATCCCATTGGAACGTTACCTAGTCTACCATGTGATTCTTGAGCTGTCAAGTGTGATGGTCCAAAATGCAAACTAGATATGCCTTTAGGGCCCCCTCTTATGTCACTTGCAAATTAGTCCAATTTATAATATGAGAAGGACCTTGAACATGTTCACACAATACTAAAACATGAAACACATCGTGCATACAATGAATGAAGAATAAGTGGCATAGTAAGATGATAAGCCACATGTCCAATATTGTCTAATATCTCAAAAGGTCCCACAATTTGAGGAGATAGCTTGGATTTTTTTTCCCAAATCTAAGAGATATATTCTAAAGTTTGAACCAAAGGAAAATATATTCCCCTTATTCATTAATAGGATCCATTCTATGGACATCTCTTTTTCTTATCTTGTGCTTCCTTCAACCTTTGTCGTATACAAGATACCTTCTCTTCCATTTCTTGAAGCATTTCAAGTCCTACCCGTAATTTATCGTCCAACCTGTCCCATCGTAGAGGTGTTTTATAAGGTATTCCATAAAAGAAATCATAGTAAAACAACTCATAGGGCATCATACTGAGAGAGCAATGATAACTATTGTTGTAAATAAATTCCACTAGAAGAAGATATTTTTCTCATTTAGTTTGTTGACCCATCACATACATTCAAAGCATGTATTCTAACATTTAATTAACTCTTTCAGTTTGACCATCTATTTTCAAATGGCAGGCTATACTAAAATTTAATTAATTTTGAACATAGGAGCTTCACTCAATGAACTTGCTACATAGCACGACCATCCATGAGATATTAAAGAATATCCTTAATTTCACTAAATATTGGAAAATTTGTACAAAATTGTATTGCTGAACCCCCTCGCAATACACCTTTCCAATTAAGAAAACCCCTAGTTTCATCATATATTGTAGGTATCCAATTTTATCAACCCATTTTTTTTAACAAAATGATTATGGATTTTATTTAAATAGCAGTGGTAAATCCACTGTAAAAGAGTCTACATCAAACCAATTATGTTGTCCAAAGGAAAAATCCATAAGACAGATAACTTCACTTAGCTAAATACCAGATATTAAAAACTACTGAGACTGGTAATCATTTGACATACATTGCAGAGAGTTCAAGGATTTTATAAAAAACTCAAAAAACCAGAGACAAAGAAGACCCGAGCTTAGTTCCCATGTCTTCCATGATGTTGAGAAGATGATTCTGACTAAGCAGGAGGACCACTCACCTTCTCCATTTCCATATTTGAGACCTGCAACTCCAAATTATCAAAATGAATTTCCAATTCTTCCATTAGCGCCATCATTGCCTATTCAGATTCTAAGAGTGATTCAACAAATTCCTCCATGGTTTTGAATATATATTTATCCACCATCTCCAGTCTACGACCACCTTCTTCATCCAGATGAAGCAAGTAACATTTATGAGCCCTCAATTTGCTTCATATATCCTATAGCTCGGATTCAAACAATGGAGAAGGAACACCGGGAGCAATCGATTATGAGCTGGATTCCATGAGGACGGGAAGCTTCCTGAATTGGAAATTAATAGCGGAGTCACCCATCTGAAACCAACAAACCAGCCAATACCTTGTTATTTTGGTTGGCCTGATTGTTGCAATAACTACTTTAATACCTTCTCTGATACCCATATTTTCTAGGATCCCAGCATAATTCATCACATAGACTGCACGAAGTAGAATGGGAGACGAAGGACACCGGATCAAAACCATGATGCATTCAAGCTCGTTTGAAGAAGCACATGGTGACAATGGTGATATACGGCGTGTACCCATGGTGTGAAAAGAAAGGGTCACATGCATTTCGCCACCTGCCCACACGCTCCACATGATTATGCCACGAGCTAGCATGCAGGGAGCCTTTAAGGGCTTCCGCCACCAAGCCTGGCCACATGGTGAGCACATTAATTCACAGCGCATGGTCCTATGGGATCTTTAAAATGGTAAGCATCCCATTGATTCTTATAGTCCCTTTGCTCAAGGGGGTTGCAGATTTTTCCACCGCATCTAGAACCTCATTTAAATTTGTTAAGACATAATAAAAAGTCTATTTTTCTGAAGGCTTTGGAAAGTCTCTGAATTTTCATAACTATTTTCCATAGCTTCAGTTGACTAGGAAAATATTTTGTCACTAGGGAGTGGATAATTAGTCTAGAATCCCCAAGCACAATAATGTCATATAATCCATGAGCTCTAGGTTGGAATAGACCTTTCCATAGAGAAAGTGCTTCAGCTATGTTGTTAGTCTCTTCTCCGAGACCCCAAGAGTATGACCATTTCTTAACTTCATCGAGGCCAAAGAGAATAACTCCCCCTCCTACCTCCCCTAGATTTCCTTTGGACACTCTGTCAAAGAAAATAGTATGTTGTTGACATGTGCTTAACCATTTGGTAAAGTCACACTTCTCAAATCTGATTTCCCAAGGAGCTGATCTAGGGATAGAAGGAACAACTATATTCGAAAGATCTAGTGAGAGACTATGCAACCAGAATTATTTGAAGGAGGTAAGTCTATGTTCATGAGAATCAGTCCAAAGGAACCTAAGGAAGTCCCCTAGAATGGCCGTAATTTTGACAGTAACTTGAGCAACTGAGGAAGTTTTATTTCTAAATATGTGAGCATTTCTTTCAATCCAAAGCTTCTAGAGAATAAATTTTGGAAGAGTCAACCAACAAGACTTAGTTAGCTCATTTTTTAGATTAGAGAAACGACACAAAAAGGGTCAGTTACATAGAAAAGATTGAATATTCGGAGGGAGATGAATCGAACTCGACCAAGTGGAAAGAGCAAGTGTCAAAACATATTCTACAAAGGGGAAGAAAAGAAGTAGATGACAGGCTGATTCCTCTTGAGAGTGACAGAATGGGAATTCGGTCGGGCCTTCCCAACCTTTTCTCCGAATTTTGTTTCCCGTTATAATTTTATATGGGCTAAGGTACAAATAAAATAATTCGACTTTAGGAAGACTTTTTATTTCCCAAACATTGTTCCAAAGAGTTGGATTTCTAGGGACATGAGGAATTGCTTTAAGGAGCTTGTAAACTACAGCTACAAAGTAACGTACAAATTTATTTCCCCATCCCTGAGTGTCTTTGAGGTTTTTTTCTACCAGGGAATTCCCTTGAAGAGAGGAGAGAAAATCTAATTTCTCTTCAAGCAGATGAGGAGGACAATTCAACAGGATCCAGTCTTTCCAATCCCTAGTTCCTTAAGTGTTCCAATCGGAGATATCCCAAAGAGTAACACTATTTTGGGCCTTAAGAAAGGCTTTGATTTGGGAATTGCCAGGGGTAAGGTCTAGAGGAAGATCCCCCATAATGGAATCTTCCCAAATTCTGATTTACTTCCCATTTTCTGGAATCCAGGTGAGATTAGGAGAGAAGAAAACATGGGCATGCTTGCATAAGGAAATAACAAACGAACCCTTTGTGACTATGGGGGATTGTCTAGACATCTGAGCCAAGTTCTAGAGAAATATTTTTCCAAAGGGATTTCTTACTCCAGGATTTATTTCTTGAAATCACATTTCATAAAATATTATCCCCTAAGGCCAAGTTCTGAGTCCAAAGGTCTCGAATTTGGATGCCTCCTTTTGAGATTGGTCTTGAAAATCCCCCCCAACTAATCAGCAGAATCTTTTTTTCATTCTATTTCCATCCTTTCCAAAGAAATTGCCTGATAAGAGCCTAAATATTTGAGATGATACCTCTAGGAGCCAAAACGATAAAGCTTTGATAGATAGGAATGCTAGAGAGGACTAATTTAATAAGCACGACTTTCCCTGTTGGATTTATCCAAGAAGAACCCCAAGTGCTAATTCTTTATTTCAGTTTTTCTATCAGGGGAACCCAATCGGAGGACCTTGGAGCAGCTTTAAAAATAGGAATTCCTAAATATTTGAAGGCCTCCCAATGAATTTTCCCTTCCATTTCCAGAATTCTGTAGATTTCTAACATTTCATTTGGAGGGAAATTCCATCCGTAAATTTGAATTTTCTTGTCATTTATTTGGCTAGTCGAAGCTTCTTGATAAATGTCTAACTCTTTCTTGAACTTTCTGGTTGAGTAGATGCTCGCTCCCCCCAAAAGAATAGTGTCATCATTAAATTATGCATTATTGGTATCTTTGAATCCATGAGCTATAGAGAGACCTCTAAGATCTTGGTTTTGTTGGCTCTTGTCCAGCTGGAAGATAAGAGCCAAAGCTTGAATAACATAGAGAAGAGGGGAGATGGGACAACCTTGAAGAAGCCCACGAGAGGCTTGAAATAATCCTGCAACCCGTCCATTGACGAGAGGAGCAATCCGAGGAATTTTGAAACAATATTTTACCGAAGCAATAAATCCTAGGTTAAAACCATAGCAGTGCATGAATTGAAATAAAAATTCGTGTTTGACTCTTTCAAAAGTGATAGCTAGATCCAATTTGATGATCATACCTTTTGCGCACTGCTGAATACTAGACTGGATTGCCTCTTGCACAAGAATAATGTTGTTAGCAATATGTCTCCATTTAATGAATACCCCTTAGTGGTTCTCATGAATAATGGAGGGGGCACTCTTTTTGGTTTGTTGGTCGTCACTTTAGCTATAATTTATATCCAATATTGTAGAGGTATATTGGTCTAAACCAATCCTAGGAGAGGGCCCCTTTTCCTTTGGGGATGAGAGCCAAGAAAGCTGAATTAGTGCTCCCACAAATCTTATTACAAACATGTGATTTTAGAACCATCTTGTGAAGATGATTTTTAATTGTCTTCCAACAAGTTTTGAAGAATCTAGTCGTAAACCCATCTAGACATGGATCTTTTTCAAGATACATGTTAGCTAAAGATTATTTAATTTCTTTTCTTTTGAAACCAAAGTAGTGAGCAAATTGTTGGCTTCTTGATTAACTTGAGAGGGGATCAGATTAATGTTGGTGTAGCTGTGAAGACCTGGGTTTACTTTATTGTACCAACAAAACCCCTAGCTCACTGGCCCTTTCGGCGACAGATCGTAGAATGGACTGAATTCTCACTCGAAGTGATCCTAGATGGGGTGGCTGAAGAATCAAGTTTCCTCAACCAGGTTCTGTAGCATCCTAGGTCCTCTTGACTCTAATTAACCAGTGGGATCTCTCAGCAAGGGCCGTTTCTCTCTTCCTAGTTGACCCTGCTATGGAACTGACTCTTATCGCATCGCAGCTTCCAGGATGATGCGCAAACCTCCTCTTCTGCTTAACTCTTAACCTGCGATATCTCACACCGTAGCTCCTCCGATAGTGCGATATCGCCTTTCTACGTTGTGATGTCTCCTACAGTAAGACTTAATGTGCTCATCAACTCTCAAGGTCCAGAGGCTTTCTCCCTAGGTATAATAGCTCGGTTAACCTTCATTAGGGTGTTAAACAACTTCACTTAAGCTCTGACAGTCTAACACGCTTAATCATCAATTACGTTCAACTCGCTGAACTCATATACAGAAGTCACTTAACATTGTAACTATTAGCTGTCGTAAATCAAACATTGATGAACTCATATACAGAATACTTAACACACTCAACTCGCATTTAACCTTCTATGTTACTATAAACTGAAGGATAGCATACATAGATTCATTAACTGATAAGCAAAGTTCATGTAACAGATAACAGATAGCAAATAAGTAGAGCACAATCACATGAAACAGTCGCACAACACACGTGTTGCCGCCTTTTCACACACCTGGATCACATGGCAGAAATCTTCAAGCCACTCGGTGTGTCCTTGGGGGCAAGTCTCGAGTCAAGGCTGTCACCTTGTTCTTGAATCCTCCGTTTAGGCTCAACTCCTAACGAAGCCAAGGGGGGTAGACCCTATTAAGTTACTAAGGATGATTTCTTAGTGTGGTGATGTTAAACTGAATCAGTTATTTAGGAGTTTGAAGATTTTAACTATAAACAATTGAAGATGACAAGATACGGAAATAACACATGAAAGCACAAAGCTGATAAACAATATATATATGAAACAAAAATGACCAGTGCCTTAATAATGGAGTCAAATCAAAAGAGATCAGTGTGCTTGCATGTGTTTGGAGTGAATGTTTTGTGATTGCATCTTGGTATGTTTTAAGTTAAAATTGAAGTATGAAGTGATTAAATTAGGCTAAAAGGGGGACTCCTGATATACCCGAGAGTACTTGGAGTATGTCCAAAACAAAGCCTACATGGCTACCCACAAGGAATATGTGGGCTGAAATGGAGTCTCTGGGGCTGTGTTTGTAATGCACCCATTAGGGTGTGACAGAGATCGGCGCCCCGAGGTCACTTTTCAATAGGTTCCCACTTCCTTTGGGTATTTTTCCACCGTAAAGGTTTGATCGAGGTGTTGGATTTTCACCTAATGGTTTGTTAATTGGGGAGGGTGAGTCCTAATTATGCTAGTCACCCAAGTGCTTTTGATACAGCTTGAATGATCGAACGAACCGCATCCAAGTGCAAAGCATACACACTGGAGTCTTGTAAATTTTAATAAGTTATTAAGAGATGTGTTCTTGTTTAAAAGAAAAGCCTCCAAGAACCTCTTTCGATCCAAGTGGATCTCAATCGGGGAATCGAGGAGGGTTTAATTTTAAAGCTGCTGATAAACAAATGATATAAAAAATAAAACAACTACACAAATATGGTTTTCTGATTAATCCTACCACGAATCTCTTTCCCCTTTCGAGTCACTTGGGAAATCGTGGGGTAAGTATTATGATTACTTTTGAAAGTAAGATATGGAATATGGAATTAACAACAAGATCAAATATACTACCCTGCAAATCAGATCAATTCTAGTAAAAGGAAATCAGCAGAAAATGACGAAAATGGCACCGACGCGAATCCCCCCAGGGGGGATGGGGAATGGGCTTGAAAGAGCCTATTCAAAGGATGATTTTATTACAGAGGTTACAATATCAAAGAACTGATAAAATAGAGCTTTCTTGGTCTTTATACAGGCTGAAACCAAGATATTACAGTTTATACAAAAAAAATTACAAATTATGTGACAAAAGAGAGACCCCTGGGGGGATTTGAGCGCTCCACAAGCCACTTTGGACAGAGGCTTCCTTTCTTCTCTGTCAGACCTGCTAAATGACAGTGAACTAATTAGAATAAAAAATTCCCCATAGCGCTTTAAGAGTACCTTGGGTCAGCCTACTTTATCTCAAAAAATTGATGAAATTAAACTAGCTAAACTGACGAAAAAGGAACCAAGGAAAGCAAGCTTTCCTTGGGATATTGGCTTGCTGTTTGTGCAGCCAATTAAAAGAACTAATATTGCAGAATATTTAAATTATTGAACAGCAAAAGAAACTATTTTAATAGCAATCTATTGATTTTTCATTAAAATACTTGCGAAACTAAGGCAATTTTAGCTAGATCTCTTGAATTTGAACTTTATGCACAAAATGAAACTAAGATCTAGAAATTTGGAGGGATATTGATAATTATATCTATGTATGCTTTTCTTGATGAGATAGATCAGATTTAAAAAGAAACCTTAAAGTAACCAGTTTGAGGAAAGTTTAATAATTTTTAAAGGAGGAAGAGAGAGAAAGAGTATTTGAAGCCTGGAAGTGTTGGGATTTGGATTCCGCTTTGGTGGAAAATCGAGGGAGTATGTCATTCATAAGATACTGAAGATGAGGAATATTCAAACCAGCTCAACCTCTTCTACCAGCGAGATCAGCTGCAGCTTTAAAATCCTTGCACAGACAGATGGTTAAAACATAGGTGCTGCCGAAAGAGATGATTGGAAAGCATGCAATTAAACTTAAAATACATACAAATCAACTAGATCTAGAACAAGCAGCAGTAAGAGAATAAATCAAACTAGAATAAACTCTTACCCTAACAGGAGGGATCTCTCTCCTTCAAGGCCAACAATTAACCAGCAAAGCAATGATAAACAAAAGCAGATTATACCTCATAAGCATTTGACAATCAACATCCACACATGAAGAGCATTACACCATAGATCTTGCCTCCAAAGCTTCTTTATTGCAGAATGAAAAAACAATACAGCACAAGAGCAACAGCACCTCAACCCCAGTTCTAACTAGCTTGGAAGAGGAGGCTGTGCCTTGATTTATACAATTTGCAGGCCATCTAGCCCAGGGGGGCGCAATTCCTCATGGAATCAAGTGAAATCATCTAATGTATAGTTAATCAATGCAGAACTAAGGCTGAACTGAGCCTACTTGTCAACCTGGGGCCTGATCTGGCTAACACATCAACCCATACACTGACACATCGGCCCACAGAGAATCCAGGAGAGCCAAAACATGTTGAGGAGAGAGGGAGGGCGCAATTTCCCATGAATACCACTGTAGAGCAGCTCTGGATCTGATTTGATCCCCTCCTTTAGTCAAGTATTTGTCAGATCCAGTCAATCTGCTCCAGATCTGATTGATTTCAGTCAAATCGGTTGAGAATCCATTGAGTTATTGATTTTGGATTTGCTCCATTATTCATCAATTTATTAATTAAAATCATCAATAATTGATTTTTGGGGCTTTCTGACCTGAGTGATGGAAGATCACTCAAAACTTAGGAAATAGTGGGTCCATGGGTTTACATGGTGCTCTTAGCTTTAAAATGAGCACCTACATGACTGAAACTGATTATTTGGCCAACTTTTATTACAGACTCAAATTTTCCAATTAAACTATTAAAAAATAGCCTAAGTTTTGGAAAAATTAAAATTTAATAAAAAACACCGAAAAAACTAAAAAATTGAAAAATTGAAAAACACCTAGGGGGGCTTAGACATGTTCATATGACTCAAAAATGATGTCTAGCATGCTTACACATTGACACATAGACTCTAATAACCTCAATAGGCACAAATGCCAAGCCGACCACCCCAAATTTGGAGGTATGGAGTGAAAAACTCAGAAATTATCAGTCGTTTATCCAACAACCAATAATAACCAAGGGAAAAAACAACCTGGGATGATCGGATTGACAAATTAAGTCTAAGAGACCGAGTCTTTTATAGACACTATCATGCTAGAACATTTATTACAATTCCCTCATGGGGTATGAACATGTGATATGATACAACAAGCACTTCCCAGAAGTACTTCCAAAGGTCTTTTTGAAGTCCGAACAAGTTAACCCTGTCCGGTTCACCAAGCTCACTTGATAAAAACCACTAAGTACAACTTAAGTGGTAACAACACATATTTTAGATGGTTCACTTCCAGGGGGGAAGCTACATCCACATGAACTATGTTTTATTATATCTTGAGAGAGTACACACAGTTCCGCTGCAACCTATTATGTAGCTTGAGATCTTCTAGGAAACTCCATGCACATAGCTGGGAGCCCTTCTCTCTTAGATATCTTCTCTTCCTAGTATGCTTTCTTCTTACAATATATCCTTTCTCTCTCTCTCTCAATCCCTGCGGATAGTTACATTCACACTCAAGGAGATAGCTACTGGTTACAGTAAGATAGCTACAGGATTAACAACATAACTAGAACTCGACTGTTTCTCAATGTCTTACTATCTACTAGCTAACTAACTAACTGACCAACTAGCTAGCTAACTGTCTAACTAGCTAACTTTTCATAATACAAAATACATGCTTAAATAGGTGGCCCGAAGGTCTCACCATGATACAAAACTGTGGGCCTATCCCAACAGTAACCCAAAAAACCCTAACTGTGGCAGTCGACCTATCTGTACTTTGAACTGCCGCTTACTGGTCACACTACAGCTTTCTCCAGTCTTCCGCTATTTTCGGCACTAATCTCAGGTATGGGCACCGCTTCCTCAGTTTCTCCCCTTCTGTCCTTTTTCTTTAATACCTCGTCCCGTTGCTCCTTTTCCATTTATGAGGGTAGCTGAGCCCTCCTGTCGTCGCCGCTTCCTTAAATGCAGTGGTTGAGCTCTCTTCTCAGCCGCTTCAGGTACTGTTTCCTTTGACTTCCTTGTTCTGATATAGCAGCTTTTCATGTAGCTGCAGGGCCATGCTCCAACAATTAAGAGCTATATGGGAGAAGCCAACATCAAGAGTCCTCTCTTTTGTATAAATATCCCTAAAGTGAGAATGAGCTACCTCCTTGATTTCTTCAAAATCCCTGATTGCCTAATTTTGAACATGGATCTCCTTGACCAAGTTAAACTGATTTCTTCCCTTTACTTGCTTGTGGAAGAAGCTGGTGTTTTTGTCCCCAACCTTCAGCGAGAGACTCCTAGATTCTTGTCTCAGTATTTCTCCTCCAATCGACAAAATGAGTGGAGGGAGTGTTGAAGCATGTCTTCCTTCTCTAGACTTTCCTCATCTACTGGTTGAGTTTCCACCTGAAGTTGATGTTGTTATAACAAATCTTGGGCATCCAATCTCTTCTTAATAGGGTATTTTAGGGTCTTAGCCCAAGATTTGAGAGAAAATTTGAGTGTTCTAAGATTTTCCTCCCAAACAAAAATGGTTGATCCAGAGACTAGATCCTTCCATATTGATTGGGATAAATCATGAAAGTCATCATGTTGGATTTGATTTGAACTGAAGCAGAAGGGGACATGGCCCTTATTTATGTCTTTGGATAGTTCCAGGAGAATTGGATTGTGTTCTGAGGCGCTGAAGGAAAGAATTTATGAGTCATCATTGAAACCTAACAAGAGAAGAGAGTGCTGCACCAAGAATTTATCGATCCTTGCTGCTATATGGACAAGCCCAGTCCTTTTGTTTGACCAAGTATAATGACCCTGAGATGGATTGATGTATTCCAGATCCCAATCCATTATAATATCTTCTACCAAATCATGAAGTGGATCTCTAACAATAAACCCCCCCCTTTTTTTCCTTGGTGGAGAGGGTGATGTTTAAATCCCCAACGAGGATTAAATTCTTAGATTGATGGGAACTTATAAATTCTTGAATAAGGTTCCAATAGTCTTTTCTTCTGACAAAAAATAAATGGAACATAAATATTAAAAATACTTACCAGATGACCTGACTCTTTATGGAAAAGGATTGTGAAAAGCCAATGTGTGCAAGAATAGGAGTGAACAAGATCAAATTTGGAATGATTCGAGAGAGTGTCGATCCCTCCTCAGGAACCTCTGGCATTGACTTCCACTCCTTCTCCTTTTTCCAGTAAGAGGAGATGGATTGGAGGAACTCATGTTCCTCCATTTTGGTCTCCCAGACTAAAAATATGTTGCGATTGGATATCCGTAGTAAATCCTTCATTACTTCTTCTTTCTTTCTGTTCCCTAATCCCCTACAATTCGAAGAGAGGAACTTCATTAATTAACCTTTGGAGTGGGGGTGGCCCCTTTGGAGGCTTGAACTTTTTGTCGTGTAGTTATGGGGTTGATCATTCCTTCCAGCATAGCTTGGGATCATTGCAACTTATCTATGTAGGTGGCTTCCTCTGTCCTTTCCTTTGCAGTTTTACTTCCTCTTTTTATTACTTTGGGAGTAATTTAAGTAGGTCCAACTTCTCCGTATTCCTCTTCGAATGATTCTTCCTCTATTTCTAGATCTTGCGGGTCACTTTGAGCAGCTATTTTCAGAATCGACAAATTTTGCAGATCTGGCATCTTGTTAGGGGAAACTATTTCTTTTGCCCTCAAATTTTTGTTAATGAGGATTTTGTTGATATTTCTTCAACCGAATTTACTGCTTCTGTTGAGACCCCCAGCGCTGAGAAGCTGCTTCCTATTTCAATCTGCGGCTTCGATGTTGTTCCCTTTTTTTTACTGGCGGGGGATTATGGTTTCTTCCTTCTCTTATCAGTAATGTTCTAGGGTTTTCCTTTGTTCATTTTTCTTGTTTCCAACCTTATTCATATTCCTTTTATGTTTGGGCTGTTGAAATTTTTGGGAAATGTTTCTGAAAATGTCCATAATCATGGTAGTGTCTACACTTGAATGACAACTTTTCATACTCCAATTTCTCATAATGCTTCCATTCTCCTATGATTATCTTGATTTCTTCCAGTGGTCCAACTTCCTGATCGAGTTCTACACAAATTCTAGCACATGAATACTGATATTTTGCATTTTCCTTGTCAATATAATTACCTAGACCATTTCCAATAGTCTATAGGGAGGAATGAGTCCAACAGTGGATAGACAGATTAGGAAAACGAACCCAAACCTGAACTGCTTTGGGCACATCCATGATTGGATCAATTCGGGAGTCCATCAGTTCAGATAGGGTCCCTGGGGTCCCATGAAGTAAGGCCCATTTCAAAAAATCATATCTCGATCTTATTTGGAGATGAGCTCAAACAAAAAAAACCCTTGGCCAACTGCATAACAGGTAACACTGTTGGTGATCAACGAATGCCATTTTTTCTGAATCCAGTTATCTGTTGTTATCGAGGAAGAAAAAAATCATGTAAGTTGTCCAACTAAATCCCTATCTTCCAACGACACTGCTAACTACATACGTTGCTCTGAAGGTACTGCGGTAGTCGGTACCTCCTCCATCTTCTTCATGAATTTGTGAGGTGGGTTGACGAGGGATTTCAGTCCCTGCACATAGACAATTTGATTGAAGGAATCATATGTGTGATATGGAGGAGTGGGAGGTGGCTACCCACCACCTCCTGCTACAATCATGGTGTGCCCTGGTTGAAAAATCTAGCAGAAAATTAGAGCGGAGAGAATCACGATTCTGAGATGCATGGTTCTATAGAGGTTTTATCAACCCATTTTTAATACCCGCTTTATATCATATTATCAAGTTTTAAATAACAGGAGACCTAACACATCTTAGTATAAGAAAACAAGATGTTAAATAAAATAATAGTATAATGTCAATAATGATCCCATCAAATTGGCAGTAGTGACTAATAAATTTGTAGCATTGGATAGTGGAATACCTAGCGAAATAGAAATGCAGAATAAAAAATGCGTAAAATCCAACTCGGTCAAGATATCAATGTAACAAAGAATGTAAAATATTGATAGTCCGATAGTTAGTGCAATGCTTAGAAATACAATAATTGCATATGTTTCACACCATAATATGTTAATCTACCAATTTTATATCATGTAAACACAAGTATAGCCATAGAGAGAACATGTTTTCTATAAGATTAATAAGTTAAACTCCACAAAAATGCAAAATAGAAACCCTTTCATGGATGGACTTCCCTACATTTCATTGTATTTTATTTATTGAGACAATATGTGAATAAACACTTGATTTTAGCAAATAATAAACTACAATAAAGAAATAGTATTGATTCACATAGAAAATGTATTAAGAAAATTTTAAACATGTTTAAAAAAATTGAAACAATGCGTTAACAAAAATTAAGTTTTAATGAAATATTTCTTATCTGTTGTGCTAACTCTCATCTACCTTAATTGAGCATCTTGTATAAAATCACTTTCTACATTTAAATTTACTTAACATTTCATAAAATCTATTTGACATAGATATTAAATAATTTAAAAACAATATCATAAAACAAATATAAAAAAATGCTATTTGACATACTCTCTCTCTTTATATATATATATATATATATATATATATATATATATATATAAGATAATATTAAAGAAAAGACAATAATGGAGTCTACATTCGACAGGTATAATTGTGGCTATTAGCATCTCAAGCCAAAAGATTTTATAGTTCCTTCTTGTTCTCTAAAAATAGGTCACCGAGAGGATTCAATGAGGAATCCCATAAGGAACATACTCGTTAGGAGGAATTAGTAAGAAGATAAGTCTTTGTGGGAGGCCTTCAAATATATGAAGATTAAGTTGTATATATGAATCTTTCCCATGATTTGCATTTTATTCCTCATCTCACCCAAATAAAATAACCCCCAACAATATGAATGGATATGATACGATATTGCTGGGCTAGTGAACCCCCGTCATTTTGAAGGGAAACATGAAAACTAGTCCAAAATATCCCTATGAAAAAAAATGCCATGCCTGATATGATTTTCTTAGGAAAACCATGAAGTCTAACAATCTATCTCCCTATGAAAACAAATTCTATGCTTGATATGATTTTCTTAGGAAAACCATGAAGTCTAACAATCTAATAGGAACTCTTAATAATGCCTAATCTTTTTAAGATTTTCACCTAAGTAAAAATTATAAGAGTAGCCTAAATATTCTATGTTTTCAACTATTTTTGGTTATATTTTATCGTTAATTTTGTTAATAATACCATTGAAAAACTTGAAAAACTTTTAAACTCGTTGATATCACTCATAGAAATTGCATAATATGAATGCTATAGGGTTTTTTCCACATTGAATCTCTTTATGCATTCAAAAACACAATTTAAACACTTCAAGGTTTGGATTTCACCCAAACAAATTACCATATTCTAACAACAAAACTACCAAATAAAATTAATAAAAAACTACAATTTTATAAATTTAAAATGATTTATAAAAACTCATATTTAAATAACTTCCCATGAAAAATTCTACAAATCAAGTCAATGTAAAAAAAAAACCTTGGTTTGATTTGAAATTTTTTATTTCTATATAAACAATAAATTAATGAAGTCTAGTCATTTGAAAAAGTCATATATATATAACCAATATTGTACTTTACTTTTGTAATTTTTCTTTTTCCTTTCCTATGTGATTTCAATATTCATTATAATTACGCCGTAAGGCGTTTTTCTCCGAACATGTTCAAAAAAACATTGTTCATTTCGTCGTCTATTCGACCAACCCTGCTCCTTCGCGTGTCCTCTTCGCGATTTGGTGGTTCTCTGCATGTCCTCTTTGCGATCCGGTGGTTTCAGTGTTTCGGGAAAGGTGCCGATGAACAATGCTCAGCCCTGCAAAGAGGTGGAAAATGATACAAAACCCTAAGTCTAAACAGTATATGGGGCATCGAGGGTTTTGACTCCTAAGAGCACCAACAAGACCCCACCACCTAAACCCAAGCCTAAGATTGTTGAAAATGTTGAGAAGCCAGCAGAAATACCTCCTGCTGAGGATGTGAAGGTTATCGAGGTTGCAATGAAGGAGGAGAAAAGTGTAGAAGCCAAAAACTTAAAAGAACGGTCTGCCAAAGATGTCGCGGCTGCTGAGAAGCCAACCCTTATGAATGTGTTGCCTAGAAAAACACAGGAAACAACAAAAAGGGATTCTCCCCAGTCAACATTCCCAATTAGCCCATGACTAATTGGTGTAGGGAATCCATGCGGTTTGCGGTCCGGATACCCTAGGTCAAGTAACAAAAATAAAAGGTTTTATTGGTTGCGGCCCGATCCATCGTATATATTTTTGTATTTTTTGACTTAAAGTGTGATATGCAAGTGCCTATTTAACATGTAGACTTGATAAAGAATAGCAGGATTATTCACAATGTGATGCGCAGGTTCTTACCTCTCGTCTTAAAACTCACAAGCATCTAAATCACACACACAGTAATAAAGTAAATCTAACTATCTACCTATCCCCATGGAGCCAAATTGTAACTTATTAATGAGTAATGTATATTGTGTGTGCATTATAAAGAGAAATTACAGATAGCTGATATTTCTTCCCAAGACACACGAACAATTAAAGATATTTAAACAATCAGATAGCCAATTGCTTATGAACAACATTCATTACTCATGGTGGTAATTTCACATAATAAACCAGAAATCATTCAAACAAGAACATCACTAGTGGAAAATGAGAGATTAGTGACCAGGAGACCAAAAATTTTGGTCACCATAGTTCTTTTCAAGGGATAAATGACCAAAATTGATAAATTTAAGTGAACCAACTAAAAACGACCAAGATAAATGACCACTTTTGGTCACAAGATAAAAACCAACTAAAAACGACCAAGATAAATGACCAAATTTGGTCACGGGATATCTAGACTAAAAATGACAAGATATCAATTGGTCATTTATTTGGTCATTTTTAGTTGTCACTCCGGCAATGAAAAAAATTACAAATTTGACAATGAATTTGTACATTTTATTAAATTATAACATATATATAATATATATTTACACGTCCCTATATTAACTAAATAGAATTAATGCAACCCACCTATATGTTAATTTGGACATGACCTTGACATATAAAAAACCCACTAAACATTGGCATATAATGTTAATTATAAGGCTAATTTGCATGACCTTGGCATATAATTATAGTTTTTATAGTCTAATTGAGACAC
>LPNX010347750.1:0-27871 GCA_001517045.1 Pseudotsuga menziesii
CATTGCCAACATAATCATAGTGGGAAAGTTCCATATCAATGCTTTTGCCAACATAATCATGGTATGAAGGTGTTATATAATCACCCTTCGACCTTGACCTACATAAGGTCAAACACCATAATGTTAATTATCAAGCATGAAAATGAATACCACCTTGCAACAATTTAAACTATATCCTATTTATGTTAACCATAGTGTAATGTGTTAACATTCAATGAAACATTATAACCTTGGATTATTGGCATTGTAATGTTTAAGCTTTAATATTGGTTCCTCATACAAAAACCATGAATTACAAGAGACTTGTAATTTGTTAAGTCTAGATCAAACATGTGAAATGTAAGAGTTATGGTTTGAGACCTCATCTGAGGTTATCTCATTTGATTATAATATAATCAATGAACTCATATTACAAGAACAATGAAATCTAAGTGTAGAGTTATAGTTGTATAAATTATACAGTATATACCTTGCGACCAATTACTTAATGTAATAATGTAACAAGGAGTCTAATCTATATTATTTTACATGTCAAATGATCTCATTATTTGTGAGTTATTTATCTCAAGGAATGACCATGTACAACATGGGACGTAGATCATTTATCATAACTAATATTATTATAAATGTCTATGTTCTTAATTATTGAAAGAACTCTGTTTAACTACATGAATTGAACTAGTGATTTTAACCATTCAAAAGGGCGACCTTAGAAACCTGTAAGAGCCCCTTTTCAACTTTAATGTCGCTGCTGAACATCACTTTTGTAGCCCTTACCTAGTGCTAGTAATTCAATAATTTTTTTATAGGAAAAATTGGAAAAGAAATCTATGTAAACTGTCATCCTTATCTCTGAATGATCATTCAACTGAAAAGTTCATAGATATAACTGGAAATGACGATCTTTTTCTTTAGTGTCTTTTAACCTTTCTCATCATATTTTGCTTTATATCAAAAGTGAAATAAAGGAGGCTATACCTGTAGAAGCTGAATAGTCCGTTTAACATGCGATCTATTTATTTAGTTCTCTATTGAAAGCACTGGATAACAGCATATGTTTTATTTTACTCTAGAATGATCTGTTAGCAGCAATCCCAAAAACTTTACCTGTCGATCTGTAAGAGAAAGGAAAACTATGTGCGTTAGCTTTACAGCTAAGTAAGCCCAGTCTAACGTAGTATATCCACTTGCTGTTGCAAACAGAGAGCAATCAGAAAACTGAAGAAAAAACTCAACTAGCATTCCAACCAAGTAAAGATCTTACAGTTACAAAATAAATAGCATTAACTAATCAGTATTTAATGATTGTGTTAACATACATTTATGCTATTTAAAAGTTTTAAATTTTTTTGAAATTTTTGGGGTTCTGACACTAACCTATATGCCAGTGTAGACGTTATACCTGAGAGAGGCACGAATGGTCTCTGGTCACAAAAGAAGCATCCAACAGACAACTTCAGACCCAAGGAAGACCCAACCACACTCACAAACCACCCAGCAACTTCCCACGACATCAGACTCACCAGAAGGGAGGATGTAGGCGACTGTATAAAGAACAGCTGAGTATGTACACGACTGTTGGCCAAAAATCCACGTATGTACATGACCTTTGGCCAAAAATCCGCATATACAAAGAAGGCAGTGGTAAAATGCAGGTCAAGGCCAAACCAATAAAGGGGAGTGTCAATGGACAAACATACTATAACATGCGACACAGAAACAGAGAGAAACAAAGAGCAAATCCAGTGGTAAAATGCAGGTCAAGGCCAAACCAATAAAGGGGAGTGTCAATGGACAAACATACTATAACATGCGACACAGAAACAGAGAGAAACAAAGAGCAAATCAAGAATATCAAGCCCATTGTGCCCCCAACCCCAAAGAAAAACAAGGAACATCCCCAGCGGAATCGCCATTTCTGTTACGGAGAGAAATTCCTATGGCTTGGGGTACCACAACAGAGAACTAGACTCCAGAAATCAATCTTTCCCAATATGCAATAGAAATAAACTGTCTAACACTAAAGGATCGAACCTCGTACCTTATTCCAGACGGTTGAAGTAGATCCCCGTTGAGCTTTCCAATCTTCAGCTTGAAATGATATAATACTTCCTCAACAATAAGTAAACAATACAAGCATACTATATTTCATGGTGTTAGATCTATTCTAGCATATATAATCAATAAGGTAAAAGCATTTGACATATTCCAATGGATACAATATTCATTCAAATACACATTACTGGACAGGAAAAGATATTTCTATTAATATGAATCAGAGATTACAAGTGACAACCTTTGAGGGCACGCTTGTGAACTGGAGAAACTGAATCCCCCACTTGGGCCTCCACCACCTCAATCCTCCATCACTCAGATGGCAAGCTCACTAGCAAAAGGCAAACTTGGGAAGAACACAACAGTGCTCCAAGGGACAAAGGGATGCAGAATCAAGCATAAGTTCTGGCAACAATGGACTATAGTTTCGTTACTCTCAATTATCTCTTATCTCTCCCCCCTCTTTAATGTACCAAGGGGTTCCTTATATAGCTTCACAAGGGACAATGAAGGGTCGAATTCGAGCGATCTCAAGGCATATGGAAGGCCAAGAGTCGAATGAGTCGGATCCATGTCAAGGAAAACTCCAAAAGGATTTGGATTATGTACACATCCCGATGTACGCGACTATAGGGGTCAAACCTGCGTATATACATGGTTATCGGGGAAAAATCCACGTATATCATAGTTTATATAGTTTTGGGGATGATCAATGATACATCAAAGAATAAAATGTGGTCCATTGGGTCTAAAGAGATACATGGTTATCGGGGAAAAATCCGCGTATATCATAGTTTATATAGTTTTGGGGATGATCAATGATACATCAAAGAATAAAATGTGGTCCATTGGGTCTAAAGAGTCTGCAACGGGACAGGGGAAGGCCATACAATGTGTGATTCACCTAGTGTGGTGAAATCCGCTATAACATGTTGCCCCATTAAATATGTCGCTTGAGGAATCATTGTATTCAAAAATTCCTATTCAATCAATGAAGTACACAATGGTGAATCTGGATGATTCACCCTAGCAATTGGTTAGGTTGTATAGATTTTTCCACCAAATCTAATTAGGTCAAGGCAATGTTCCCTAACCCTAAGTAGCTCACTGAGCTCCCAAAACGTGTTTCCAAAAGATGAATAATAACAATGATACCGTTTTGGTTCAGCTAACCTTATTATATAGCTTTTAGGGTTTGCATGTCAGTTTTAGGGTTCGCATGGATGCCACTTTTAGGGTTTGCATGCATGACACTTTTACGGTATGCATGTCACTTTAGGGTTTGCATGCATGTCGATTTTAGGGTTTGCATGCATGCCATTTTTAGCGTTTGCATGCGTGTCACTTTTAGGAACATTTCAAAGATAGTGGCAAGACGAGTAGAAAAAAAATACTCTTGAAACTCAAGTAGAAAATAGTAATCTTGGGTGTAAGCCACAGTGACAAGATGAGTAGAAATAAATACTCTTGAAGCTCATGTTTTTTGTAGCTGACCAATTTATCTAATTTAATAATTAAAGGAATTTAGGTATTTTTTATTATATTAGGTAATTTGTCCCCTAAATATTTGTCAAAATTATTTTCTAGGTATCTATTACGGAGAGAAATTCCTATGGCTTGGGGTACCACAACAGACAGCTTGACTCCAGAAATCAATCTTTCCCAATATGCAATAGAAATAAAATGTCTAACACTAAAGGATTAGACCTCGTACCTTATTCTGGATGGTTGAAGTAGATCCCCATTGAGCTTTCCAATCTTCAGCTTGAATTGATCTGTTACTTCCTCAACAACAAGTAAACAATACAAGCATTCTATATATCATGGTGTTAGATCTATTCTAGCATATATAATCAATAATGTATAAGAATTTGACATAATCCAATGGAGAACATATTCATTCAAACACACATTATTGGAGAGGAAAATATATATCTATTAATATAAATCAGAGATTACAAGATACAACCTCTGACGGCATGTCTGCGAACCGGAGAAACTGAATCCCCCACTTGGGCCTCCACCACTTCAATCCTCCATCTCTCGATAGCAAGCTCACAAGCAAAAGGCAAGCTTGGGAATAACACAAAAGTGCTCCAAGGGACAAAGAAATGCATACTCAAGCATAAGTTTCAGCAACAATGGACTATAGTTTCATTGCTCTCAATTCTCTCTTATGCCTTCAATGTACCAAGGGGTTCCTTATATAGCTTTTCAAAGGGGTAATGAAAGGTCAAATCCGAGCGATCTCAAGGCATAGGGAAGGCCAGGAGTCAAATGAGTTGGATCCATGTCAAGGAAAACTCCAAAAGTATTTGGATTATGTACACATCCCGATGTACGTGGTTTTAGTGGTCAAACCCATGTATGTACGCGCTTATAAGGTTATAAGTCACGTATAGCATTTTTCATGTGTTTTTAGGGATGATCAAGGAAACATCAAAGGACAAAAAGTGGTCCATAGGGTCTAAGGAGTTTGCAGTGGGACAGGGGAAGGCCATACAAAGTGTGATTCACCTAGAGTGGTGAAATCATCTATAACATTAACATATTTGGGAGGGAACCTCCTGGGCGGTTCCTTTCATTCCAAGGATGGTACTCAGTTTTAGGATTTACATGCATGGCACTTTTAGGGTTTGCATGCATGTCACTTTTAGGGTATGCATGTCACTTTAGGGTTTGCATGCATGTCACTTTAGGTTTTTAATGCATGTCACTTTTAGGGTTTGCATACATGCCATTTTTAGGGTTTGCATGAGTTTCACTTTTAGGAACATTTCAAATATAGTGGCAAGACGAGTAGAAAAAAATACTCTTGAAACTCAAGTAGAAAATAGTAATCTTGGGTGTAAGACACAGTGGAAATATGAGTAGAAATAAGTACTCTGGAAGCTCATGTCTTTGGTAGCTTGCCAATTTATCTAATTTAATATTTAAAGGAATTTAGGTATTTTTTGTTATATTAGGTAATTTGTCCCCTAAATGTTTGTCAAAATTATTTTCTAAGTAACATATTTGGGAGGGAACCCCCTGGGAGGTTCCACTCATTCCAAGGATGGTACTCAGGGTAAACCCTAGATTGTTCAAGGTGCAGGGCCATGTTAACAACTCATGAATAGATAATGTATAGCTAATAAACATTCATCTCAGTAAGAGGAAACATGCCCGAAAGTGGGATTTGAACTCCGGTGGCAAGGGTAACAAATTTTTGGGACACCACTTTTTTCCTATAATTTTGAAGAACAAGGACATGTATCTAACAAAATGTCCAATGATTTCACAGCGTATTTTTGTGCTCATTTTTGCAAAGAAGGAAAAGAGATGTCCAAGAAAGCCTCTCTTATCCCAAGTAAGATGTGTTTCTTAATCAACAACATAATTTTATATGGCTTCCAAATGAAGACCACGTGATGTGTTTCACTCTAGTTTTGCATGCATAACCATCCTTGGGGACTGAATTTTGTGTCATGATGTTCATTTGGCAAGGTCTACCATTAGATGTGTATCTTGCTACCCCATTAAATATGTCACTTGAGGAATCATTGTATTCAAAATTTCCTATTCAATCAATGAAGTACACAATGGTGAATCTGGATGATTCACCCTAGCAATTGGTTAGGCTGTATAGATTTCTTTACCGAATCCAATTAGGTCAAGGCAATCTACCCTAACCCTAAGTAGCTCACCGATCTCCCAAAACGTGTTTCCAAAAGATGAATAATAAAAATGATACCCTTTTGGTTCAACTAACCTTCTTATATAGCTTTTAGGGTTTGCATGTTAGTTTTAGGGTTTGCATGCATGTCACTTTTAGCATATGCATGTCACTTTACGGTTTGCATGCATGTCACTTTTAGGGTTTGCATGCATGCCATTTTTAAGGTTTGCATGCATGTCACTTTTAGGAACATTTCAAAGATAGTGGCAAGAGGAGTAGAAAAAAATACTCTTGAAACTCAAGTAGAAAATAGTAAATCTTGGGTTTAAGCCATAGTGTCAAGATGAGTAGAAATAAATACTCTTAAAGCTCATGTTTTTGGTAGCTGACCAATTTATATAATTTAATATTTAAAGGAAGTTAGGTATTTTTTGTTATATTTGGTAATTTGTCCCATAACTGTTTGTAAAAATTCTTTTCTAGGTAACATATTTGGGAGGGAACCTCCTGGGCGGTTCCTCTCATTCCAAGGATGATACGCAGGGTAAAGCCTATATTTTTTAGGGCACAAGGCCATGCTAACAACTCATGAATAGATAATGTATAGGTAATCAACATTATGCTCACTAAGAGGAAACATGCCAGAAAGTGGAATTTGAACTCCGGTGGCGAGGGTAACAAATTTTTGGGACACCACTTTTGTCCTATAATTTTGAAGAATAGGGACATGTATCTAACAAAATGTCCAATGATTTCACAGTTTGGTTTTGTGCTCATTTTTGCAAAGTAGGAAAAGAGATGTCGAAGAAAGCCTCTGTTATCCCAAGTAAGATGTGTTTCCTAATTAACAACATAATTTTATAAGGCTACCAAATGAAGACCATGTGATGTGTTTCACTCTAGTTTCGCATGCATAACCATCCTTGGGGACTAAATTTTGTGTCATGATGTTCATTTGGCAAGGTCTACCATTAGATGTGTATCTTGTAGCACCATTAAATATGTCACTCGAGGAATGCTTGTATCCAGAAATATATTTATCTTATTTGACATGTTTTGACATGATTTTAATTTGAGAATTTCTCATCATGAACAAGTGCGCAATGTTAAATTTGGTAAATTTAATTTTGACATGTTTTTTAATCTATTCAAAATTCTTATCATGCATAGTGTCACATCTTGAGGGTGACACAAGCTTGGCTACTATGCAGCGACAGACCCAGAGGTCATCGTCAGGTAAATTTCATTGTTATTCAATTCATAGTCAAGTATATATAAGGATAAATATTCTTTTACACATCTAAATCTAAGATGTTGTTGTGCCTAGGCGGTGGCTTTTAGCATGATAGACGTCTTTGTAAGGGGTCTATAGGGGCCGATGGACAAACACAGAGGACACGTTTAGTGTCTTATTCTTTAGATATGCCATTTCTAGGTAGAGAAATTGTTTACATGTACATTTTCACTAGAATTATTGTCTGGCATGTTTTTTAATGTGTGCAAAATTCTTATCATGCACAGCTTCACAGCTTGAGGGTGAAGCAAGCTTGGCTACTATGCAGTGACAGACCCAGAGGTCATCATCAGGTAAATTTCATTGTTATTCAATTCATATTCAAGTATATATAAAAATAAATGTTCTTTTAAACATCTAAACCTAAGATCTTGTTGTGTCCAGGAGGTGGCTCTTAGCATGACAGACGTCTATTTGAGGGGTCTACAGGGGCTGTTGGACACACATATATGATGCCATTTCCAGGTAGATATTGTTTTCATACATTTTGATTGGAATTATTGTTTGGCATGATTTTTAATATGTGGAAAATTATTATCAGGAACAGCTTTACAGCTTCTTTCTGAAGCAATTTTGGATATTATGCATCCACAATACCCAAGGTCATCGTCGGGTAAATTCAAATGTTATTAATTTCATTATGAAGTTTATGTAAACATAGATATTTTTGTACACATCTTGATAATATCTTGTTGTGCACAGGTGGTGTCTCTCAGCACGACAGACGTCTATCTGATGGGTCTACAAGGGCTAGTGGACAAACACATAGGGTGCCATTGCAAGGTAAATAATGTTTACATACAATTTGACTAGAATTCTTGTTTGACATGTTTTTTAACATGTGGTATATTCTTACCATGCATAGATTCATAGCTTCAGGATGAAGTAATCTTGGCTACTATGCAGCCATAATCCCTGAGGTCATCATCAGGTAAATTCAGTTGTTATTTAATTCATATTCAAGTCTATATGAACATAAATATTATTTTACCTGGTCTTTCTAAGATCTTGTTACATGCACAGATGGTGGCTCTGAGCATGACAGACATATGTTTGAGGGGTCTATAGGGGCCTATGGACAAACACATAGGACATACTTAGTGTCTTATTCCTCAGATACACCATTGTGAGGTAGAGGTTGTTTACACATGTACATTCTGACTAGAAATCTTGTTTGATGATTTTTCTTGTTAACTTACATGTGATTGGCATTTTTTAGTTTTGTACAGGTGCTTCTAGACATTTTGACAATAATGACGAGGCACAATATGATGTATCGGGTATTTTTAATGAACACATTTTATATGGACATGTATAATTTGATTGAAAAATTAGATATATATATTTTAATACTTGCACGTGCATCTTCTTACAAGATTTGTTGCTGGTGATCCTAATCCACCTCCCAAGACAAGGAGACATCATCGGGTGCATCAATATGCTCAAAATGATAGATATGATCCTCTTTACAGTCATCCTATAGATGTTCCCAAAAAGACTCCTTGGGAATAGAACATCGCTATGTTGACTGTGGAAAAGATGAAGGACCATTCCTCCAAATTGAAGGCAAAACTTGAATCTTCAAATCTCTCGTTTGGTACTCAACAATGTCTCCAGATTATTTTGCATAATCTTAATTGTTTGATCGAGACATATCTTGGGGTTGGATCATCAACCCATATTATTCATGATATGATGCGTAGGAGGCGATTTTCAGTTATGGGTCGCCATAAGTTTGAAGAAGTAAAGAAAGTTGTCACAAAAGAAATGGTCTTCTCATGTTTTGACTTGCGGCTTGAAGACAAAAAAGGTCTAAAGATCGCAAGATTCAATGATCCTTTCATTGCACCACACATTTATTTGAGGTTCCTGTTTGCATATGGGAAGTTCCCAAATAATGATGAGGTTCCTCAATATTTTGTTAAGATGTTGATTGCAGAGTTTCGGTTTAACATGGACCCCGACTATACAGATACGGGATCTAGTTTTTATGGTGCTGGAAAAGGTTGTACATTTGAACAACCTGATGCATGATGAGATGTTCATTATAGGCATCCGATTCCTCGGGTAGTACAACCACATCCTAGAGTTGTAGCTTTACCAGAGGATTTGGAAACAACATCCCAAATAGCAAGAGGGGTGAGGGAAGAGATATGAGACCATGTTGGGGGTTCATTGGCAAAGGTGGAAATCGACATACATAGCATTTCATCTGCATCTAGTATGGATGCAGGCCCATTTGATGATTATTCTGACGATTGCTTGAAAAGTATGAATCGATTAGATCTTGAGCAATATGCAGCATATTGTAGAGACAATTATAAGCGAGTCGTTGCTTGACAAAATGAAAATAGGGGCATGGTACGTAAGTATGCTATAATATATGAAATTTAGTATACAGTGAAATCTAATGTTTTTAATATATGAAATTTAATCTATGAAATTTATGCAGTATACCAAATTCATGAATGATGACGATGTTGATGATACGAATTTGTTTGACCCATAAGAAACAAAGGCTAGTTACACAAATATAGATGTTGAGGAAATTCTAGTTTCACAATTTCCTCCAATGATGTAGGTATGGATATTTCTTTTTGTTAATATTTAATTACTTTTTGTATATTTTGTCCCCAAATTTATATATATATATACATATATTGAATTTCATTTTGACTTTTCAGCCCACAGAAAACTAGGATCCATTGGTGTTCTAGTCAGAAGGTTCAGATTGATCTGCTCTAGTTGCAAATCAATAGTGCTCCACATTCATTGTATGTACTTTTTATTGTATTAAGTAGTTAGAAGTTAATTGTTTTCTTGGAATTCACACTTGGAATCTTGGGAACACATATTCATGTAGTTTGTTGGTGATTTGACCTATTCCCAGTGTTGCTTGCTTAGGGGGGTTTCACTCGTAGTATTCTTCACTCAGGTGCTAGCATTGCATAATGTTTTGAGCCCACATGCATGGACACTTTGAGCTAGTATGCACTATTTTATGACAGTTGGTTGTTAGCATAGTTCTTGGGCTTAGATGATATGGAAACTCTCTCTTCCCTCCATCTGGATGGTTGGTGTGACAGCATTATGGAGTTGAAGGCCTTCTTTCACACGTTAGGATTTCATCATGTATTTAGAGAACACAATAATAGGGTAGACAATATATCCAAGGAAGTGTTCCCCATGGTTGTGGGCCTACTTTCCTTCACTAAAAATTATGAGGAAATAGCTATTGGGGAAGACAAGAAATAGATCTTCTAGAGCAGAGCCTGTACCTCCTACTCTTCAACATTTTGGTTGATTTATCTTTGAGTATGTATGATTGAGTCTTTTAGAATCATATTGGATTTCTTGAGGATGACACTGTTTCTCCTCTAAGGGTATTGATATTAGGACACTTCACCGAGCACTTCCTTGGATATACTGAACTGGGCTCTTTATGTTTCCTCCATAGACATGTATGGATGATCTATCTTGTAAAAGTTGGTTGAGGACAAAAGGAGTGTACCATCCATTTGGACGTTCCACTTATATAGTGATGACAAAAGTATATATAGGACTATGTACCTTGAGAGAGAGAAAAGTCTTTGGTCTTGTTGGTCCTAATTGAATGTTTGTCCAGCTTTACGGTTCACTTTTCTCTTGTGGTTGTTGAGTCATGTTCCTATTCTTACTTGGTCATAGGGTTATCTCACCGTGTTCTCAGCCTCTTATCTCACTGGGATGTCTGCTATCATCAGTTTCTCCAGCAGGGGTTATCTCCTCTACGATCTGATTTTCTCCTCTTTCCTGTGGGATTGTCTCTCGGGTTTTCCTCTATGATTTCACTCCATGATTTTACCTTTGTGTCTTGTTCATTTCAGGGGCTCAGTTTTAGCTATAATTTTGAAGAACAGAGACATGTATCTAACAAAATATCCAATGATTTCACAGTATGGTTTTGTACTCATTTTTGCAAAGAAGGAAAAGAGATTTCCAAGAAAGCCTCTCTTATCCCAAGTAAGATGTGTTTCTTAATCAACAACATAATTTTATAGGGTTTCCAAATGAAGACCACGTGATGTGTTTCACTCTAGTTTCGCACGCATAACCATCCTTGGGGAATGAATTTTGTGTCATGATGTTCATTTGGCGAGGTATACCATTAGATGTGTATCTTGTTGCCCCATTAAATATGTCACTTGAGGAATCATTGTATTCAAAAATTCCTATTCAATCAATGAAGTACACAATGGTGAATCTAGATGATTCACCCTAGCAATTGGTTAGGTTGTATAGGTTTCACCACCAAATATGGTCAGGGAAATCTGCCCTAACCTTGAGTAGCTCACTGAGCTCCCAAAACATGTTTCCAAAAGATGAATAATAACAATGATACCCATTTGGTTCAACTGACCTTCTTATATAGCTTTTAGGGTTTGCATGTCAGTTTTATTGTATTCAGTAGTTAGAAGTTAATTGTTTTCTCGGCCTTCACACTTGGAAGCTTGGGAACACATATTCATGTAGTTTGTTGGTGATTTTACCTATTCCTAATGTTGCTTGCTTAGGGGGGTTTCACTCGTAGTCTTATTCACTCAGGTGCTAGCATTGCATAATGTTTTGAGCCCACATGCATGGACACTTTGAGTTGGTATGCACTATTTTATGACAGTTGGTTGTTAGCATAGTTCTTTGGATTAGATGATATGGAAACTCTCTCTTCCCTCCATCTAGATGGTTGGTGTGACAACATTATGGAGTTGAAGGCCTTCTTTCAAACTTTAGACTTTCATCATGTATTTAGAGAACACAATAAGAGGGTAGACAATATATCCAAGAAAGTGTTCCCCGTGGTTGTGGGCCTACTTTCCTTCACTAAAAATTATGAGGAAATAGCTATTGGGGAAGACAAGATATAGCTCTTCTAGAGCAGAGCCTGTACCTCCTACTCTTCAACATTTTGGTTGATTTATCTTTGAGTATGGATGATTGAGTCTTTTAGAATCATATTGGATTTCTTGAGGATGACATTGTTTCTCCTCTAAGGGTATTGATATTAGGACACTTCACCGAGCACTTCCTTGGATATACTGAACTGGTCTCTTTATGTTTCCTCCATAGACATGTATGGATGATCTATCTTGTAAAAGTTGGTTGAGGAAAAAAGGAGCGTACCATCCATTTGGACGTTCCACTTATATAGTGATGACAAAAGTATATATAAAACTATGTACCTTGAGAGAGAGAAAAGTATTTGGTCTTGTTGGTCCTAATTGAATGTTTGTCCAGCTTTACGGTTCACTTTGCTCTTGTGGTTGTTGAGTCATGGTCCTATTCTTACTTGGTCATAGGGTTATCTCACCGTGTTCTCAGCCTCTTATCTCACTGGGATGTCTGCTATCATCGGTTTCTCCAGTAGGGGTTATCTCCTCTACGATCTGATGTTCTCCTCTTTCCTGTGGGATTGTCTCTCAGGTTTTCCTCTACGATTTCACTCCATGATTTTACCTCTGTGTCTTGTTCATTTCAGGGGCTCAGTTTTACCTTTGTGAATTGTTCATTCACGATTTGAGTTTTACCTCTATGATTTATTCTTTCTTCATAGGATGAGCTTGATCTCTTCATTTTCTTTATTTACGTCTCATCTTGTAAAGTGAGTCTTTGCGTCTTTCTCAGCCGCTTACCTCATGATTTTTTCTCAGTGTGAGTCTCTGTGTTTTGCTAAGTCGCTTACCTCATGATTTTCTCAGTATTAGTTCTTATGGGTTTTTCCTGTGTGTTGGATTCTATCCCTGGAGTGACTGTGAGTTTACTCTTCAAGTGTGTATTGTTAGTTACTCAACATGACTGTCAGAGGGTATTAGTATGACTGAGTGTCTCTTGTGCTAAGTGACTATGTGTCCTTAGCATGACTATTGTGGACATGACTGAATTACTCAAGCATGTTATTTTGATTGAAACATATATTTATGTTGACTAAGAGTCTAAGTTTAGTCTTGGTCTGCTTTAACCCTCTCTCAAGGTATGTATATGGTTTACTGTGTTTGACTTGTCCCTTCGGTGACAAGATCAAACTCAGAATTATCTGAGTATAAGGAAGATTCAATTAATGGTTGTGATTCCTTAATGTTGTATCTCCTGCACTTTATTTATTCATTCTTGTAAATGAAATATGGTATGACATCTCAATGACCAACCTTAATGCAGTGACCAGCAAAGTGTTAAAATTAATGCAGTGACAAATAGAGTGTTAAGTTGAAAGAGATGAAAATTTATATTTTTTTTTTTGGTTAGTGAAAAAATCTCTGTTAATCAAGCACTTTGTTTAATGATTTATCTTATTAAATATTTTATTGTTTTCTATATAAAAATTGGAAATTATTATTTTGGTTGGTGAACTAATCACTAATAATCCGGGACGTGCACTGTCCCAAGCCAAGCAAAGATATATTTTTGATATATTTTTCCTATACAATTGCAAAATTTGTGAGGTAAGAGTTCTATCTATAATTTCATGTAGTGGAACTTGTTTTCAAATTGGCAGCAAACATAAATTTTGAGCATGGTTATGGTTATGTAGCATGGTTAATGTCATGGTTATGATATGTAGCATTTTACAAGGTTGAGACTTCAATCCTCATTTCTTTCTTGTCTATTTTGGCCAATCCTTGAAACCTAAAACGGCATGGATTCAAGTTTTATGTGGTGCATTCATGGCAGATTGCTTGAAATTATGGATAATACTAATTTTTATTGTGTTCAGTTTCTTGTTGTTTTGGATGGAAAATTATCTTAGAACTTTGCAAGTAATGATGTTTTGAATGATCTCTACCACAGTAGAAAAATCAAAAGACACAGTGGGGAACTAGTCAAATGCCCAAGTTTTACATCCAATTTTTTTTCTAAGTAAAACCACGTGGGTTTCCCTACATTTCATAGATGGTACCGAATGTAAACGTGTTGGTGCAGATTATGGCACCTGACCTCATAGGGACATTGAGTGAGAAATGCAACAGAGGAACCTAGCCTATGGGATTAACCCTGATCCCTTCTAAAGCTCAAGGTTCTCAACCGCTCGAGCTACCCTATAGGGATAAAATTTTGCATCCAGCTTACTCCATTTTTCTTTTAGAATCAAATTATATGCAACAAAACCAAAAAGTATGAGATGTTTCACCTTGGGTTTTCACACACCAAGATTTTTCAAGTGTACTGTTTTGCATTCTGGGCTAAAATTTTGCATCCAGTTTACTTTACTATCCTTTTAGAGTCAAATTATATGCAACAAAAGCAAAAATTCTGAGATTATGGTGAGTTTTGGAACATGTATCCCTAGAACAGTGAGCTTGTTAGAGCATCTTGAAGACTACCTGGTTAGGGTTTAATCCATTGTATATTAGGATATGAAGATTTTGAGAAGAAACCCTAGGTTGTACTTGGTGAGAGAAGAAAAAGAGGAGACATCTTACACAAAAGAGGAGATGTGTTGCCTTGGAGGACATTCTTGTGTGATGCATGCTTGTTGTATCTCCTTGTTCTGAGCAAGGGTTTTCATCATTTTCCCTAGCTAGGGTTTTGGAGGGATAGAAGATTGTACTAGCCTTGTGATAAGGATATCGTGTTTGCATGAACTTCATCTTTATGGATATTTCATATTACTTAAGTTTCCAGTTGTTCAATACTTGTGTAAATTGTAGATTTAATTTTCAATCATCAATATTCTTCATGGTTTGTAATTTCCAGCACTATATGTCTTGCTGATTTGACATAAGTTAAGGGTGAATATGTTAAGTGATTTAATACCACAATCATAGAATATAATGGAAGATTTACTACTATTTTTACAGCTGTTGTAAGTGTTTTCAAGTCTGTTATATGCATGGTAAGATTACCCAAGCGCTGAAACCTTCTGTTGTTTCCTTAGAATTCCAGAGAAGGTTGGAGTAGTGGTCTGCTACTACCCGTGGCCTCCACCAAGGTTATGGAAGTCTACTGTTGTAGCCTTAGACCACCTGCAAGGCTGTTGTTGTAGCCTTAGACAACCACCAAGGGTGGTGGTGCTACCACCAGGCCTGCTATAGCATCCTTAGTCACCACCGAGGGTGTTGTAGCAGCTTGTTGCTGCTCTCCTCGTCACCACCGTGAACTGTAAACTGTGTATGGATGAATCTTGTTTGCAATTTAATCTTACACCTTCTTCATTTGAAACATGATTGGGATAATCATATTAGATTTTTCAACCATAAACATCAATCATGTATCCAACGTTCTATTAGTTTCTTTCTTCATCTTTAATTTAACTTTGGGATTAATCTTGTAATTGGTGTCTTATGGGATAAAATTTGGCCATAATTCAATTTTCATCTCCCCCACTTCTTCCATTATTCCCTTGATTTCAATGAAAATCTGTGGAATCAAGTCCTTATATACCTCAAGTACTAGATTTATGAGCTCATGCATAGTTTTTTCATCCCACTAATCTACAACATAAGCAACCATGGGTCTCTCCTCACCCCCATTGTTAACTCATTGTAACTTTAGGGGTTATGTATATGAAACATTACCACCATATTCACTCTTTACCTTAACAACCTTGGATCCTTCAAATTCCTTAAATGATAGATTCTTGAAATCCTATAAATCATGTTCACCCTCTCAAGCCCGATCAATCTCCTTGCAACACAAAAGAAGGTCCAATTGTCTAATACTGATCTTAATTGCAGCTAGTTCTCGATGGTACTAGGAACACAACAATAACATGGGAATTGTGCAACTTGTTAGTAAGAAAAAATTCTTTAATCAGTTTCAAAGTTTTATTCACTTTAGGATACTTTACTACAAAAGAGAAATCGTCACAAAATTTAGACTAGCAAAATAGCCCAACTCTTGGTTTTCCTTCTATTTTTTTCATGTAAATACCATGCCTTTAATTTCATAATATGTCCCAAACTATGAATTAAAAACTAAGGTTGCAAACCCTTGATTTCCCACTTCTAAGTACAACTTTCAACATGAACAAAGTGATTTGTGCCTCCATCATATATTTTTCAAATCATAATGTATTTACCTTTTGAAAGAGTTAGATTTTAACTCTCAAAATATAGGGGGGGCATGTCTGTCATCACTCCCTAGATGGTTTCCTAGATTGTGATACCTTTCCTATCCATGGCCCACCATATGGTTATCATGATTGTATGTGTCTCTACAGTAAGATTGATAATAGGGTTTATTATTATTACACTAGATGGATTTCTTGTAAGATTGATAATAGGGTTGCTCTACACTAGATTGCACAATTTCACCTCAGGGATTAAAGCACAATTCCTTGTGGGAAACAAGACTAGTATAGGAATGATACTTCACGAACACTATCGGTTTGGGTCCAGGTTTGAGTGGTTTTCAATATGTTGAGCCAACATACTATATTTCAGAAGCATTATGCAAAACCTGATGATTCCAGGAGAAAATCTAGGTGTCTAGTAGCCTTTTTTGTTCCTGAATTGAAGTATAGAGACTAATATTTGATCATTAATAGAGAAGGAACCCAGAAAAACATATACTCTTTTGAATCCTCTCTACATCCTCCTTCCACCTAAAAATAAAACCCATCCATCCTAGAGAAAGGCTTAGAATCCCTATCCACTCTTTCTCAATCGATTCAATGAGCGTTTTTTCCTCCATTTGCTTCCTCAGGACCGTTTTACTAGATATTTATATTGCATTGGAATGATCTAACTTAAAAATACGTGCTCTCCTACCACCAACTGCATATTCTCATTTCTTAACTTGAACACATTTGTGTTTGTCTCTGACAGGCCTGTTCCTTGATCCCAAGTGTCTAGAACCACTTCTAGACTTCTCAACTAGTTTGTGGAGCCTCAAGTATTCACAATTTTATGGTGTCTGCATTGCATTTGATATGACTTTGTTACTGGAATTTGTCATTCTTCCTTTGAATACTAGTTTATTGATGCATACATATTGGCCATTTGAGCCTCACCTCTTACACCTTTACCATCTTGAATGTGCATATGAGAGAATGAATGCAGCTCTAACTACTTTTGGACAATTTTCACATGGCTCAAGTATGCCGGATCTGCTTGAAGTAAAGGATTTGTCAGTGCTTGGACTCACAATGGTCATATCCACATCAAAGTGACCAAAATAGCTAGTGATTCATTTTTTCCTTAGGAAGTGAAAACACATCAGTTAGGAAATTACATTAGTGCATCAAGGTACCCAGCTAAGTCACATGAAATGAGGACATGAGGACTCCTCCTCTTTGGTAACAAGCTCGACTCATAAATCAATGACTAGCTCAATACCCCTCCTCTTTCGTACATCTGGTAGAGGCTACCCTAGCAAAACCCAAAACAACCCAAGAAAGGTGGCGACTTCCCTAGCAGCAATCAAAATAGTCCAAGCAAGGTGGCAGCCATCCAACACAATCAAACATGCAGTGGTTTCCCTAAACAACACCCAAAAACAATGAATCAAGCAGGGGATTCCTTAAACAACCTGTACACAGCAGCGACCCATTCAAACACCTTCAAGAACCCTAAAAAAAGGTACGACTATCTGGAAACAAGGTTTAGCAGAGTTTGACTCACACATTTGAAGGATAGGGTTAGATAATGTGATGTAGGATAGGGTTAGACTGTTATAGTAGGAAGTGAAATAACTTAAGGCATTCAATATCAACCTCAAGATGTTAACCAAAGTAGTCAGTAAGTGTCCAACTAAGAATGGCATTGTCAAGCATCTCACAACTGAATATGGCAGCCTTAAACCCTTACTGCAGTGGATGAGAGTCCTTATGGTAGTCACACAATAAGCCCAAATAAACCTAAACAAGTAACAACACCCTTCTAACAAGCAGAAGCATATTTCTAGTAGAAACAACATTTATCTAGTAGACAATGACATCCTCAAATAGTAGTGACACCATAAATAAGAGTAGTGACACCCTCAACATGAGCAATGACACCCTCAACAAGAGTATAAGCTACCTCAAAAATTACAACGAGAACCTTAAGGATTCCTAAATAGGTAGTGGTTCCATCTGCCATGCCTATTCTTAAACATCTTCGAGCCTTTATATTGTTGAGATCATGCCCATAATGTTTTTGTTTATAACCTGAGTATAGGTGTGCATCTTGTAACATGTATAGGTTTTGTGATGTTGCGTTTGACTTCACATATTCCTTATTAAGTTCCCAAATGTGCCTTTTCTTGCCAAAAATTAACCTATTGCAAATAATAGTTAGGAAAACAATAGAAATAAAGCTAGCTAGAAACCACAAATTGTATCCTCCACACTTTTTTAATTTATTTAGACCATTTGCATTATTGACGGGGTGGGCTCATTCACTAGTCATTATAATGACAACTTTGTTGTTTCACTCCAAAAAAATGTTGCAAGAAGACATAGACTTCATACAAACAACTCAAACAGTGCAATTCCAATGCATACCCATATCTTCATATATTCCATATACACATGATATCACATTCATAGTACAATTTTTTATTCCATTTCCTCGGCCTCCCTATAAATTTATCACTGGTATGACAGAAAACAACTTCAAGATATTGCTCATAGTACTCGAACAGTGACATATTTGCACAAAAGCATAGTTTGAATAACTAAGAATCATTGGAAAAGGAATTGTGGTGGTTCTAAATAATAATGTTTGGTTCTTTTCTGACTGAATCCGGACACTAACGGATATTTTAAACATAAAACACATATGAAAAACAATTCTTCAAAAAACAATTTTAACTGCCCTATAAGGTACCACAGTGGCACCGACTCATACTTCGTTGGCATCGATTTTCTCATTTCACTGCTCAAAGTTGAAAAACACTTTGGGCAGCTCCCCTTCAACACATCTTGTACTAAGGCACTTTCCAAGGTCTCTATCTACACAAGAAGCAACAGAGGATGGAGATCTTTTCATAATCTATAGGGAAACAATCCTTTAGCCGAGGATCCATCTAGGCTCCCTATAAAATTATTACTAGTTTCACAAAGAACATCATCAAATAAACCAAATTCTCTAAATATGGCGGCCACCTGCCTTATTTTTTTCCTGTGTCTTTAGTGTTGTGCATTTATCAGAGCCCAAATCTATTCCATCATGTCAAAGTTCCACACTCTTTAAATATGGTTAATTGTTATCACATCCACTCCAAAAAAATGTTGCAAGAAGACATAGACTTCATACAAACAAGAATATCACAACACTGAAGGGAGGTTGAAGAATGTTGTGAAACTCACACTAAATGTGTGATGAGAAGAATTGCTTTGATTGCCTCATATCAGTAACTCCCTTCATACTAGAAGGAAATTCATACTCATTGCTTTGATTGCATCATATCAGTAGCTCCCTTCAAAAATATACATGATGAAGAAAATTCCAATAAAGGTTGTCATGATATTTTTAGATTGTTCACTGGGAAGGTGCATGATATTCAACATCTACCCAACCAAGTTTACAACTATGCTTGAAGTTGTCAATATCTCACATATCTCAATTCCTTTCATGCCTCTTAGTTAGCCAAATGAATTTCAATATGAAAATGAGTTGTGGTATTATTTGAAAAAGTGTAGAGAACACATATCTATATGTATACATACACCTAGCATGAAATTTGTAGGTAGAGACTCCCATTCTAGTCTTATATGCAAGGTTGTCTCTGAAGTCAAAAGCTTGGTTTTTTTCTCACCAATATGTGTTGGAAACTGGCATCACCAAGATGTTTGAGATTTCAAATGAAATAATTAATTGTTGGCCCCCTTCTAGGGTTTACACAATGTTTTGGAAGGAAAGATGGTACAAATTTCAGATGGATAGATTAAAGAACCACTTACTCTATGAAATATATAACCCTAAATATTTTGCAAAAATCTACCAGTAGAGTACAAAAGAGGAAAACTAAAGCCAATATCTAAACAAGATGGAATAGCTCATTGAAGCAATAGAGCTATTATGGAAATGGATTGTTGTATGTAGCATTCTCTTTAGGGTGAGTTTATGTTATGGGGGAAGTAGTCTTCAATACCTATGATCGAGATGCTGAATCCCTCTTTTCACAAATCCATTTCTGCAGTGATGATATAGTGGCTTAGGCAATGAAGGCTTAGTATTTAGTGAAGATTTGTTTTAGTAAAACAGAAATTTAAATGATTTGTTTAAATTTAGTTATTTAGGATGGTTGGAGGTGAGTGACTAGTGCCAATAACCCTATTCAGAATGTGGAGTCTTGGGGCTTCTAATAGGTCTAGAAATTATGAATGGATGGGAGTAAATATGCTATGCATACATGCAAAAATTTACCTATGAATGTAATATTAGATGTCTAGACACACGTGTAGAAAACCTTTGCTTCACATAGGCTACAGAGAAAACCACATAGTAATTGATGAATCCCCCCTTTTCACGCTCATAGACTTACATTCATACTCACAAAGCTGAGCTTCTAGAGCTGACTGTCATCCTCTGCTACTGTTGATAATCTGCCTGTGTGTTTTTTGTATTTCTGATTTATTACTGACTGTTGATTATTTCAGCAAAAACCAGTGATTGAGATGATCAAACTAAACTTTTTTGAGTTTTCTTTCTATTTGTTTTCTCATTTAAAGTTGTTTTTATTCCTTTCAGATGTTGCAATAGTTTAGGTTTTCCAAATTTTGGGTCTAGGGTCCTCTTGTTATGTATGCAAAGTTTACTTTGTTGACATTGTTTTACCATCTTAGTGTTTAGAAACTTTTCAGTGCCATGTACTACTGATGATCATCTTTATGCAGAGTATTATCCAGGGCTTTTGGCACCATGTACAACAACTTATGATCATATTTACTGCGGTTGTTATCTAGAATGAGGGTTGCACTGTGATATCAAGAATGACGGCTACACTGAATATATATGTAATTATTAATTTGTTGAATCTGAACAGTTACATTTTAATGGTAATATGTATTTGTAAAATTGACCCTTTTTTAATAAAAAAATGATAAATTTTAGATGTATCTTTTTGGTATGGTTTTGACACATAATTCATGTAGAATTTTGAACCACTCCTTGTTTTATTTTAGAACATGGTTGCAAATAAAATTTAAGACAATACAGAAATGTAAATGCTATGATCAAAACTCATTTTCAAGGGATACAAATAATAAAACAAGGTAAATGTTACAAGCATTTAATGTCAATGAGTGTGTTCTTACTGTGTAAGCATAAAATATTTATGGTTCAATTAGATGTAGATGATGAAATTTATTGTTGGGTTAATTTTTTAAGCTGCCATATGAAGATAGACCTCCATATACTATGAGGGATAAGGTGAAAAGTGTTTTTCCATCTTCATGCTCATGTTTCATTGAATGAAAAGGCTGTGTGGTGCACTTTCATATATGAAGCTCGATGAGTGTGAAACTAATGCCAAGTTAGTGGAATTGTTTTAGAATCTTCATGACATAAATAATGGGGATAAGATCACCCTTGACACATTTCTGAAGCTAAAATTGTTGTATTTTATCACCATCACTATTCATGCAGCATAATGTTCTTGTTTTTCATCACCCTATTTTCAAAGTTTTGAGTATGTGCATGAGTTATTTTTACAGCACACCAAAAATACTAACATACCAATATTTGCATGAGTTATTTTTTATAGTGCACCAGAAACACCAACATACCAAGATAATCAATGCATCAAAATGTATCATTAAGTCATGTGTCCATATTATAAATAGTTGTAAATTTTCAAAACTACTTTATTGTCTTTTTGAAACTCATATATAGGAATGTAAGATGAGTTTATGGTTGGCATGAATGAGCATGCTGAAATAGTTTAGAGTTGGGATTTGAATATCTTCTTTAGTGCACATAATATAGGGAGATTGTATGAACCTATCTTATGACTATGACAAGGTTTCCGTTGTAAAATTTTTGTGAATATTACATGGATGAATCTTGTTTACACCCAAACAAAAGGAACTAATAGAACACACTTTTCAAAAAGAAATAATGATTTAAATGTCATGGAAACCCTTTAGACCTGATAAATACAAAGAAAGGGAAATGATATTTTCAATTAAGGAAATGTAATTCATTATAATTTATATCTATCATGGTGGAAGAATAGGCTCATCAATAATATGAGTTGATCATCTATAATCAAGAACTATTGATAAGAAAAATAGACTATTGGTTTTAATGATCGTAAAATCTTAAGGTTACATGGTAATGCATTTTTCTATTGAATATATCAGCACTTTGAGCTTTAACGAAACTTATAATCAAGAACTATTGAAAATATAAATACACTATTGGTTTTAATTCTCGTAAAATAAGGTTATGGTAATGGATTTTTCTATTGAATATATCAGCACTTTGAGCACACAAAACTTAAGTAATTTTGAGGAAGGTCAAAGAGGGAGGTTGCTAAAATTGATATCATTGTATGTAACCATTCTATTTGTAGAAAAAAAATATTAATGAAAATGAAACTAGATGCAATGGAGGTGTAATCATTAATGTTCTTTCATTTTGTTCTCAATCCAACTTATTTTCATTACACGTAAATGCCCTCCATTTCTGCATTATAGAAGGTTGTCTTCACATAAAGTTGAAAAGAATGTTTCAATATATTATACTCCTTTTCTTTAAGTGTTTCTCTCTACATGTGAACAATAAGAATGAGAAAGAGATTCTCTTAGTTTTGAGAATTATATATATATTCTCTACTGGCGAGGCCAACCATGTGAAGGTGGAAGCTCATTTGGCCCCTCCCACCCACCCACCCTAGAACCAAAGAAAAACAATTCGTCAACCTTGATGTATTTTTGATTCATACAAAATGTGCCAATGGCATATTATGATCTTCTATCGACAATTTCCATTGTCGATGCTTGGAATTTTTCCTACTTTTCACTACCTTCAATTGCAACCGGGATGCTATGACCAAATGACTATATTGAGCACATCTAACATCTGACTCGTAGTCTTGAAAAAGAATATGGTCTTTACATTTCCTTACTTATGCAAATAAATCTCCCATTATAACCATTGAACCCACACCATACGTATAATTTGATGGGTCTTTAAATTCTTGCATCAACGTGCTTTTTGACCTAGTGCATCTCAATAAATAATAATGCACTTTTTATGGATTATCTACCGGTGCAATGAAAACAAATACATCACTTTCTCTAACCAAATCAGAAACATGATCATAATCTTTGTCAATCACAAGCGCTTCCTTATCGTGCTCTACATCACTGATATTTCCAAATGGGGGCAATGGTGTCTCCATGGTTTCACAAATTTGTTAGTATAGTTTTGACACTCATCCAAGGACTCTACATCATCAATACATGCAAGACAAAAGAAAGAGTACTTTATTTTCTCGATTGCGTGTATATTTTCCATTTTATTACTCCTAATGGAGTGTAAGCCCCTTGTTTTCAGGATTGCAGTACAATTATGTGGCATTGATCTATCCACATCACCCATTGCAATATTCTAGAAAAACCTTCTCACATTACCCATACTTTCATTGAATTCATGGCTCAAATTTTGTTTGCACCAATTAACAACATCGTTTTAATTTGCAAGGTGAGAAGTAGAGTGATTCATTTGATATCTCTTGAGTGCACATTTCACGCAGGCCCTAGCACCATCGTGTTCTCCTTTTCCATGTCCCATTTCAAAAAATCTCCATGTGTGGCGAACATCCGTGTTTCTATGAAGGCGAGACAACCATAAGAATGAGCGCGCTGATTTAAATTGACCAGCACAACCACTTGACCAGACCCAATGTTCTTTAAAAGTGATCTTTTGTCTTGATAATTCTTTATAAAGCATACCAAAACAATGTTGGACAAAACATGTATCATGTGTATGATCATCACTGATGTAGAAATGATACTCCTTAATCACTTCATGATTATTTTCATTGCTATCAAAACCATCGACATCAAGCTCTGCATGTCTATACATAATATGAACAAGTATAGATACCTTATCCGAATGATAATACTCACTCTGTATCTCCTTTTGCAGAGTGAAAGTGTAATTTTCAGCAAAATTGACAATGGATAATATTGTTCCTTTTCCAAATACATCTCGTGATTGCTTGAACTGTAAGTCCTGCCATCATGCTGAGTGAGAGTGTTTAATATATTTATATATTTGATCCCTGAACAAATTCATAAAATCTGTCAAAGAGATATCACTTTCAACTAAATTAATCTTTCTTGATGTTGATGTTGAATCTGTAATAGGAGTATAATAAACATATTCATATCTCTTCCATTTCACAATGCGATTTGATATTTGAGGATCGTTTGCATCAATGTGGTAGTTAGCATTAAAAAGGGCCAAATTAGAACATTCCTCAAATTTTTTTCCCCCGACGCATTGTTTCTGTTGATGTATATGTAACTTCGGAATGTATTCTTATATGTATCTTATATATTGTAACCCGATGTTTATTCCGGGATGTCTCTATTATGTATTTGAGTCATGTGGTCATGCCTCGATGTTTCGATCGGGAGGATTAATAATGTAATCAAGTCATATCAAGTCATTAGGTAAGTCCCCACAGTTTCGGGGCACTTGAGTTATTATACACTAATTAAGGTGTAGGCTCGAGTAGTAATTATTAGGTTGAGCCTACGTGTGAAAAGGCAATTCAAGTGAATAGATGAATATAAATAGAGAGTGAGAGTCTCTCTATTTATCACTTGTGAAATACATCACTTGCTCTCCCAAGTATGGCGCACTATTGGAGAAGGAAATTTTGGGACTAGACAGAAGACAGAAGACTACTGCTGTTTTGGGAGATCTATTACTATTTTGGTGTTGATTCTATCTTATAGGAAGTTGTGGGGTTTTCTCCTTTATGGTTTCCCCGAGGAAAACTCTTTGTGTCTCTTGTCTCTTGTGATGTGCTTGTGTTTTATTGCTGTACTTGTTATTCTCTCAGTGAAAAGATCCTAAGATCTTAATGCTAGCTTAATGTGATGAAAAACTAACATGGTATCAGAGCTAACCTGAGAAGAAGACATTGTGTAGCTACAAGAACTAGGGATTCCTATTTTGTGGATCTTCCTCCATAGATTTTCAACAAAATTATGCTAACATGACTCCCCATTGAAGGGTGCATCTTTCTGTCGATGCAGAATTCAATCTCAAGCATTTTCAGTTTCAATGTGGAAATTAGGGCTTTCTACAGAAGAGGAATTTTTGAGTGAGACCAACATAGGGTTATTATACTCATCAAAACCAAAGTTTAGAGACCTGGATCAAGAAATTTGGTTGGGTGAAACTCCAGGAAAGTCAAACCCTACTTTGACCCTGAGCTAGGAGAAACCCTAAATACTAAAACTGCTAAGTTTTGGTACAGTCACTATATTCCGAGATTGGTGAAGTCTCAGAAGCTGAAAATTGTAGGGACCCAATATAAAATCCTGATGAATCCTGTGTACAAAAATCCGACTCCGATTCGCTGTACTCCAGGAGATATGATCTCTCCAAGTTAGGGTTCCAGCCTCTTCCAGAATTCATCCCTAAACAAGACATATGGGGAGATCTGCAATATCTTGAGCTACAAAGGTACAAATGGAATTACTGAAGCTTTTCCAGAAAGGAAACGGACTGTACTTTCGGTGGTTCAAATATCAGACTCAGAAGATGAACCAGTGACACGTGGAATGCCGTACAACTTCATTGTTCGGAACAGTCCTGTAACAGGTCACCTTGGGAAAAGGATCATAAATCCCAAATGGTGAAACCAATTCTGATGAAACTTGTGGTTTTAGATCAGGGACATGCGATTTTACTGCAGTGCGAAATTTCAGACATAGAGGATCAGTAATTTCGGAGATATCATAGAAACAGTAACAGGAATTTCTGCAGAAGAAATTGGAAAATTAGGGCTTCCTGTTCCGGGAGCTTCCCTCCACTGTTTTCAGAAAATGAGTACATTGGACAGCTCCATTTGAAGAGATATATCTGTTTATCCAATCAGATCTGAAATATTTCAATTTTTGAAAATTAGGGTTTCTGTGACAAACTCTAGATCAACGAACTCCAGGACAAGGACGAACACCTCAAATCGGTAAGATCTAATCCTTTGCTATTTCCATTTGAGGTTCTCATTTCAATATGATATATCACATCAGCTTGGTGACAAGCTTGGGGAAGTTGACAACTTCCAAGCCTAGAAGTATCTAATCTCTCTGAAGAAACTGGATTGGACACCTACCTGAGTATAGAGGTTCCAGTTTCAGAGGGAGACGAGGTTAGAAGCATTTCACAAGAAGGACTTGGTCAAGGCCAAAGAAGACATCATGCTCATGCTGCAGAGGATGATGAACCATCCAGAAAGAGATCCAGATATGAAAGTGAAGATTCTTCAAGCAAGGATGAATATGTTCTGATATCAGCTCTCATAGGTAACATTACTCATGGAAGTGATGATTGGCTTATAGACAGTGGGGCTTCCAAACATATGACAGGATTCAAGGAATCCTTTGTAATACTGTCAGAACATGAATCACCTCACAAGGTGAAACTAGGAGATGAATACCAATATGCAATAAAAGGTAGTGGGGAATCTTCATACAATCTAGACTCCGGTAAGTCTCTAACAATGAAAGAAGTATTGTTTATGCTAGGATTGAAGAAGAACCTTCTCTCCATTTCAGCATTGATGCAAAAGGAATGCGGGCTGCATTCATAGATGGTCAAGTCATCATATGGCCAAAAGGAAAGACTATCGATGATGTGGTAGTGATTGAAGAACAAGAAGGAGGCTTGTACAAATTGAAGGGATATCCAGAACAAGCCTTGATCCATGACACAGTAGAGCCAAATGAGCTTTGGAATAGAAGGCTTGCACATGTGCACTACAGAGCACTACCTATTGCATTCCAAACAAAGCATGATGGAGTTTGCAAAGGATGTACGAAAGGGAAGAATGCAAAGAAGACATTTCCTAGCAGCAAAAGCAAAGCCAAAGGCATTCTATAAATCATCCACTCCGATGTATGCGGTCCAATGTCATCAAACTCACTAAGCGGGTATGCATACTATGTTTCTTTTATTGATGATTTTTCTAGAAAGACATGGATTTACTTTATGAAAAACAAAGATGAAGTGTTCAGCAAGTTCAAGGAATTCAAAGCCTTGATCAAGAACCATACTGAAAATAAGATCAAGACCATTCGATCAGATAATGGTGGAGAATTCACTTCAAATGAATTTAAAGAGATATGCAAAGAAGCAGGGATTAAGAGGGAGTTGTCAACTCCTTATAATCCACAATAGAATGGGGTTGCAGAATGGAAGAACATAATTTCAAGCTATTTGAAGGGAAGAACAAAAATCAGAATATGACCTAAAGAATCCAGTTGAAGAATGTGAAGATCTAGAATGCAGAGACCATGCAGTCATAAGAGTCTCTCAAATCAAGAACAACTTGAAGCGGTAAAATAAAAAGTGAAGAATGCAGAAGTGATGATGGCCACCTTGAATGGCCTCCCAGGATCGTGGAATTCATTCAAGGAATGTGTTCCAGAAGGAAGTGATTACTTTCAGCAAACTTTGGGAAGAAGAAAAAGCTTGAATCATAAGAAGAGAAGAGAAGAGGGGAGCAATTGAAGATCAAGATATCGCCATCCAAAGAAGATCCCTCAATCAATGAGGAATATGAAGAACTCAACTCTTGAAGAACTTCTTATCCACCTTAGCTTTTGGATAAGAAGCAATGCTATTATGAATGAAGAAGACGATGAAGCTGAAGGCTCAAGAAGGAGTCTACCCTCGAAACAAATAAAGATAAGTATTCAATTGTCATTTCATTATATT